>CM031857.1:38491157-38507172 GCA_018697195.1 Certhia americana | reverse complement strand
TCTCCTTCTCCTTCTCCTTCTCCTTCTCCTTCTCCTTCTCCTTCTCCATCTCCTTCTCCATCTCCTTCTCCATCTCCTTCTCCTCCCTGTCTAGCCAACATCACTACTGAGAGAATAATTAATATTTTGGCAGAAAAAAACCACAGCCCAGCAATATTCATCTTATGGTCTATGTGGTTTGCAGTTTAAAGTGGAACACACTTTTCACAGCAGCCTTCATATACAAATATGGGCATATTCAATAAACTTTTTTTTTTTTATATATATATATTTTAACTATACAATCATACAAACAAAATCATTGTGAGTTTTCTTCACTGCAATGGTACTAAATATACATTAATCACTGGTAACATAGAAGAAGGGAGGGCTGGCTTGTGTTTAGTGCACGTCACTGCTACAAGTTCAATGAGCTCTACTGGGCTTTCTTATGAAGTTACTGCTGCATATGAACAAAGGTACTACAGCCTTTCCTGAACCGCAAGAGTAATCAGCTTGTACAGAGCTTTTATCCAAGGAATATCAAATTGGTTACCCAATGTTAATTAACTCTCAGGGTGTTCCTGTGTGATACATTGCTGTTATTCACAAACAAAATAAACTTTGCTAGTTTACAACAAGCTGACTGAAGTAATTAATATCACCCATACAGAAAATACATGAATACACTCATTCAAAGACGCTCAGCTTTCAAAAAAAATCAAGAAAATCACATATTTATCAATTTCTTTTTAGTTAAGCGATGACATTAATTGAAAATGTTTGATGATGACCCTGCCCCTCCATCCCAAGGTTAAAGACCACACCCAGAACTGTGACTTCTCATGTTTGAAGAGTATTTTTCCCATCCTGAAGAGCAGTTGCACACAATCCTTGTAGAGAAAGAAGGCTGTGCCCTCCAGCTCTGCTGGGGCTGCAGCCAGCACATACAAGCTCATGCTGCTGTAGGCACTAGCACATCTTTCCCATGCTCCCACCCTGCCAAGATGCTGGGAACAACCCAAGGTCAGTGGACCAAGGAACTTGTGGGGTGTCCTGCCACCCCATGGTTCACAGACACCAGTTACTCCAGCAGGGTAATGGCAAAATGTGTGGTCACTTGAAACTCAACCAGTCCAGCACTGCCCATATGGACATGCTGAAGCAGAAGCACTAAAAAACATTATTTTTGTTTGAAGCATAAATTATGAGCCCCCAAGGAAGCTTGTCTCTACAACCAAAGATATGTAATAACTGCTGACAGTCTCACATGATGTATAGCTTTATTTTGACATCTAAAGGACTATTTTCAATTATTTCTTCCTGGACAATTATGCTTATTCTAGCCCCATAATGCATTATGTCAGTCATCTCTGGACATAAAACACTTTAATAGTGTACAGTAAGCTTTTTCCTTCCACACAAAATATCTTTGGACCTATAATTGCATTTCATAAAACTTCAGTACCATAATTTAGCAGTTCCTTTCTTAATGTTAGGTCTGCGTTTGTACAAAATAAAAAAAGGCTGTCTATATGCTTTATCTCTAAAGCTTTAATTTATTTCTTGTCTATACAAAGTGTCAAAAAACTGGTCAAAGTGGTGTGTTACAAGGCAAGAATTAAGCTAATAAAATACATTGACAAAGCCATTCCACAACTGGCAGCAGTGCAGGATTAGTTTAGGCTTTAAATTAGTTAACTTTACCACATAACTTTCCTCATAGTAGGTCAATAATCTTGCCCTGTATTATCGCCCATTATTCAGTGCCAAACTATTTCACAGCATATTAGAAGAGGAAAACCTGATGATTATGGCTATGCCAGGATTTTCTGTTCTGATGCAGATTCCTTTTATAAAGCACATCAGATGACCAGGTGTCTCCAGAAGTTGGATAACAACATGGGGTTTGTAAAGGCAGCTATAGCACTATAGCAAGGACTGGAGCATATTCAGATCCCTCAGGAGGGCTCCTACATAGCAGTCAAAGAAGCAAAACTCAAGGCAAGGCCACATAGATAGGGAAATAGACTTTTATTTTTGAAGAAACAGATGTGCCCGTTCTCTAAAAATTCTCTCATTCCCGTACGGTTATAAGGACTGAGATGTTTGTGTATTCAAGTACCTTGCCCTGCATGCCTTATGGTGACATAGAGGGTGAAGGACACCAACTGGACAGTTCTTATCCAGTCTTCTGGGTGCATCATGAGTGGTGAGGAAATGCACGAATGTTGGAGCCTCTGCAGCCTCTCTTGACAAAAAAGGCTCATATCCAATGTGAGCTGCTTTGCACCAGCTTTGTATCTGTGATGCCATCTGTAGTCATGGAGCAATTATCACTGCTTCCAACACCTGGAACTTTATTTATATCATTCCTCTACTATGTCTTCTGTTTCTTGGTCTTTTTGACCTACCATGTATACACCATTACTTTAAATACTACTCTGTCCCTAATTCCAGTGCCTTACTCACATGTGCTTTCATTCACACTCTGTAGATATGATTTAAAAATTTATACATCTCAGAACATCCTAGAGTCAGTAAGGATCTTACCTTAACATGTAAGGCATGAGCCCAATATCACACAAATGCCATCTTTCATAGCTCTCAGGTACAGGAACAGGAGACCCAGGATACAGAAACTATTCATTGTGAGAAAAAGCAAAGCCATACAGGTACAGTGGAATGAGTTTGAGATATATTGCTCTATCCATCACCTCAAAGGAAAAGAATTCATTCAACCATGGCTCACACTGCTGAATAGGGGTTAAATCAGAGATATGAGCCTAAATTTTCTACCAACAGACAGAATTTCATAGGAAAACAAGTCACAATGGAATTATTGGTTGCACAGGTACACTGGATGTTGAAAAGGAACTTTCAGGATGTATGGTTAGACACTTAAAATAAGCATGGTTTAGTTGATCTTTGTGTGTTCATCTGTTGACCCCAGATTACACTTTTGGATCCTTGGAAAACAATAACTTTTCTGGTACTCAGGAAATCAAAGGTATAATTACAATATGAAGTTTGTACAATCATTTTAGAACATTTCAAAGACAAAGAAAAATGCTTCTTACTGTTTTAAGGAGTGTTCAGTGTGAACTAAGCAGTTCAGTTCCCCTTGCTCCACAATTCTCAATTATTCCCATGCACATTGGTAATAACATTTGAGATCATTAACCTGTAAATCATTGGTTCAAATCTTGAAGAGTTCATTAGTGACTAGAAGGCATTAGTATCTAATGACTGGTCTCATTTCAGTGGACAAATAGTTGCTGCCACAGCTGGCATTAGTCAATTATTGCAGTACAGACCTAGGAAAGGTACCAGGCCCACATTTAACTTCTGCCAATCTGACATCCCTGCCAGTTCAAATTATTGAGCTTTGAAAGTAATTTTTTTCCTATATTTTCAAGGGAAGCTCTTGGAACATTTGTTGGGAAACTACAGAACAATATATATATATAAAAACCCCTAAAAACCACAAAGCATCTTTAATGTTTGAATCCACTTTTTTTAGAGATTTCTGTCTTATAATTCAATCACTGGGAAAAAAAATCACTGTCTGAAAAAATACAAAAGAACAAGAAATGCATTTTCCACAGCTGGGACATTTTATAATCTCTCTCTCTCTCTCTCTCTCCCCTGTGTGTATTTCTCTGCTTCATGAAAATTTGGAAATCACAGTGGTTCTGCTAATATGCAGAACCACTCTACAGAGTATTTTCAGCAAGCCTCATCCATCCTGCACCAAGCCTGTGATGATAGGACCCAAGGGCTACAAGGACTCATGCATGCCACAGAGATCAGACCCTTGCAATTCTGACTAGTCCAACTCAAGTATTTCCAGACACATAACACTTCCAACAGCATCCAGCAAACTTGAATTGGAAGTCCAGACAGATTTCTGAGAAAAAATGCACTACTATTGCTCAGTTTCTTCTAACTTAAGCATTCACTGTTGGGAACACAGCACTGTTTTAGAACTTTTGCTCATTTTCTTTAGCAAGACCAGAAGCACAAAGACCAAAAAAACCAAAAGGTTCAATACAGGAGCAAAGCAGGAGAAATGAAGTATATAATGAATGATAAAAGCACTACTGGGGGGGGAGGGGGGGGGGGGGGCTGGTGGTGGTGATTCTAGAGGAAAACAGGCAGCAGACCCCAGGTGCCAGACCTTTATAGGCTGCCATCTGACTACACATGTACAGCCACTCTCACGTATTTACAATAAATTATTATATGAGTCATAAGCCACATATTGACCTTTGCGGTCCATTAATTTTATTCTTTCCTCCTGTTCAATTAGTGCAAGACCTTGAGTCATTGTGGGTAACCTCAGAAGAATTGTAACTAAAAATTAATATAAAGCCAACGCACAGTGTGCAAAGCTCTGAAATACTTTTGTCACCGCACGTTTATGATAATGAAACTGTGATGAAGATTTTATCACTGAGTAAAATACTTTTGAATGTACAGTCACTGACCTGCACAGTGTTCATATGGTGAATGTATTAGGACATTTGCCTAAAGATCTCTCTCACAGCTGAGAAATAAGCCAGGCCAATTTTGAATAGGATTTAACAGACTAATCACCACCTACAAGTTTTGCAAATTGCAAATCCTCACACCTCCTGCTGCAAACAAGGCTTAGATATTCAGCACGTATAATCCAATTAATAAATAATTTTAGGATGCATGTGTTTTAAGCTACTACATGGCAAAAGCATTAAATCAGATCCTCATTTCTTCTGTGCTTCTAATATAGGTCTGGGTTAGCAGACATTGAAAACACCACTCCAGCAAGGACTAGTTGTAGAAGTAACCAAATGAACTGAAACAGTATTTGAATTTATCCCTCTTACCTACCAGCCCATCGACAACAATAACTGTGCTGGTAATAATCATGGAGCATGGAGCATGCAGCAATGCAACCAGAGAGAGGAAATATTTTAGTGTGGGCTCCATCCTGAAAATCCTCAATACACTCAGTTATGAAGATTCATAATCTAGTCTCACTTATCTTCTGTGCAAAGGTTAAAAACAACCAATAGAATAAAAAGGAAATTGTTTAGTTATTTATTATTTACCATATGGATGATCTGGCTCACCTGACAAAACAGCAGCAGGAGAGAAGAGAGTAAGGGTAGAGTCAGAGATGCGTTCTCCTCCTCCTCACCAGGTATCACCTCCAAGTGTGAATTTTGCGCTGCTTGTCGGATTTATAAGTTTTCCTTGCAACTCTCCTGCCTGTGTGGAGGGCAAGAACAAGTTCATGAAGTTCACGCGCCCACTGCACAACGTGCCCTGAACCTACAGACCAGCCAAAGCTACTTCTGGACCTGCTCCTACCTGGCTTTGCTCTCTGACGTCCTGGGCTCCACCTGTACCAGGCTGAGGTTTTGTGGGCAATATCACTCTGAACCTGACAGAATTAGGTCCTGAAGGACATAAAAGGCATAAACAGTTGCTGTCCGTATTTTACCTCACCTGCATAAAAATAAATCACTCTGCTTTCCAAAGCAAGCAGTTAATCTTCATAAGCATAACCTATATATTCTGAAGGAGGAAGAAAGAATGCACTCTGCAAGTTTGTTATCTTTGGCATATTTTTCCTAAGCTGACTGATTGCATTAATAAGCCATAAGAAGGCACATATTTTAAAAACCCTGCATTTAAATCTTACTTTGTTTGATCTACCACAAACTGACAAATCCAAAAATTTCAAAGTTATAGATGACACTTTATTTCAGGAAAGGAATAGGAATCTAAACCAGAGACTGAGGGCAGCAGAACAGTCTCTAGTTGAAATTCTTAAGTTGCATTAAATTAGGCAATTAACATTACAATTCAGAGGCATGAAGGCCGATTGTTTTCTCTGAATTTGTTTCCTTGGGGCTTGACAGTGACACTCAGGCACAGTTCTCAATAGAGGGTAACATTTAGCTATGCCACATTAGGAAGGAAGCTTGGGAGGCAATCACAGATTCCTATTTTGTCTTGCTCAGAGGGGAAAGCATTTCACTGCATGATTTAAAAGCACTAACTTATTCCTTTCTTCTCTACTTCCACTTCTCCACTCCAGTTGCATCTAATGTCAGACAGTTAAGCACTTCAGAGGAATGCTCATTCCCCCATCACAACAAGGATGAACTTCTGGGAGGGACCTCGAGATACCTTTTATAGATAGAAAATTATTTCCAGACTTTCTGTTTCTGCTATGAAAATAAAACAAATAAATGCATTTCTACATGCTCATCCTAAAGCTGGTGCCATAGCCTGTACCTGAGCCACTAAAATAAACCAGGGAAACAGTAGGTCTAGCAAATAGAAACATCAAACTGCTTTTAAAAAGTCAAATTGCAATCTTCTTCTGGGTAAAGGCATGCCTGATCACTCGGAAAATAAAAATGGTACATGATGCCAGTAGTGGCTTATCTGCAAAAGATGTTATCAAAGCAAACCAGACAGATTGTATAGAACAGCCAGTTCTTGCTCCTCTGACTTGACTTCAGATTCACTGTGGAAGCTTATGAACCCTGTATAATGTAACCAGATTAGGACCAATTCACAAACTTTCTCTGGCCATAAACATTACATGACACTACAAGAGAGGGAGAATTTGGGCATTAATACATATCAAACTCAAACAAGGCATTTTCCCATGCAGCTACCCAATTTTGTGATCTTTTAATGTCATATATTAACCTACATTTCATTCTTTGGTTAAAGCAAGAGCTTTAACCTTTATAGTGGTATTTATAAAGAAGAACAAAGGAAAGTTCCTCTCTCTCAAATTTTTATTCAAGCACACATAGTCATACTGATGAAACTGGTTCTTGCTAACCCTGAAGTTAGCAAGAGCACTCACAGGTATCAATTTGCAGAATGAGGTCAGAAAAGATGGTAAGTGACATCAAGAATGAGTGTACACACATCAAAAATGCTTATCTTGAAAAGATAGTCCATAAAGACCAAGGGAACAGAGTTCTTTTGCACATGATCTGTCCAGGATCCCAATATGAACAACACAAATTATGCATGCCAAGAAAAACAGAAAAACTGATCATTCAAGATCACTTTTTTCAAAGAGGGTAAATGGCCCGCTTGAACTAGCACTCTTGCTGGGGGAAGAGAGGAATAGGAATTTTTAAGTAAGCCATGAAATTATGAAATTTATGACCTGGAGAACACTATTCTTGAGACAGGAGTCCAAACATATCTGTTGCTTTGACTTTATATGTCCCAATCATATGGAACATGTTCACTTCCACTAAGAATACAGGGGCTACTAAGAATATAAGAGCTATGTCAGCTCTTGCTAGGAAATGAAGTCTCTCTAGTGAAATGTTCACAGCCAATAAAAGCAATAGCTGAATTTCACTTATTTCCCCTATGCATCAGCAGACTTCTATCCTTTTATATCTCTGGAATGTATGCATTATTAGATCCTTCTATGTGCCCGTCACTGTGGTGTTCAAATGCTGTTCATTTTGAACCAATGCACACTATCCAAAACTCCCAATATCCAGCTCTAATTTTGCAGTTTCAGTCCATTATTAATTGTGCCATATGCTTCAAAATTAGCCAGTGAAGTTTTCTTGGCTTTGCTCCCACTCCTCCCCATACTTTGACAAGTTGTTTAATTATTTTAAATACAATTCAAATGTTTTTCTCAAGGTGGTGGGAAACCTCCTGTGTCTAAGATAATAAAATTCATAGTTATAGGTCTTTCTCATCTGCTTTAGTTATCAGACTATGAATAACTTCGTAACCACTTAAAATTCATTTATACATCTCCCAACAATAACACGCAGCCAGCAACACTGCCTGGACTTTTCTTGATACAGGTGTGCTACTTGCACAGAATTGGGTACATCTTAAGATTGGATTGATTATTCCAAACTCATCCTCAAAGTCAATAGGAACTGCAAAGTAGATATGGAAGAGATCCGCCACAAAGATGGAACACTGACAGACCAGAAGCAGGTACAGAATTATGCTCAAAGTGTTTATAAGACTCAGTTTATCAGCCTCATCCACTCAGCTGAGAGTGGCTGCCCCTGCCTATAATCTCCAACTTGTGCTTCTTCCTCTCCTCCTGAAACAGCTGTTTACTCCACAGATTGTCCCAACCATTCATCCCTGCAGACAGAGGCAGAAGCTTTTCAGATTGCCCAGGATCCTGGCTTTGACCAGTTTCCCCTAAGGGGTCATTTCAGAACACAGCTCTGCTTCTGTTTGGTGATTCTTTCTTCTAGGTTTGCACATGCCCTTATGTGCTTTACCCTGAGTATCCTTCTTTTCCTCAACAGCAGCCTTTGGCAAGGCACCAGAGCAGCAAAGGCCCTTACCCACAGAAAAGGTGATTCAGGGCAACAGCAGGGAAAGCTTCCTCCTACTGCCTGAATTTTAATCCTACCCTGGAGAGTTTCCTGATGTTGTTACACTCTTGTTAAAAACAGCGGTCGGCAGCTGATCACTTTCTAGCACAGATGGACCCCAGGAATCTGTAGCCAAAAGTTATTGCTGAAATTATTCATTGGTATGTCTTCAGTTTGCAATTCATGCTCAAACTCTTGCATTCCAGCAGCTTTTGCTCCATATCACTTAGATCAGCTAGTACCAACATCTGGCCTGAAGTTCAAAGCTCAGGTCCAGATGAATCAGTGCAGACTGTGGCAATTTCCCTCCTACACAATGGAGTCTAGAACACTGGACTGAAATGAAACAGTTCATTGATTTGCTTCCAGCATGTAACAACATGTATCTGGATGTTATACTAAATTTCCTGTGTACTTGCAGCGGTGCTGCAGCCTAACAGGGAGGCTCTGCTGAAAGTGCATGATCAGGGACAGACTGGGAAGGAGCCTCGCAAGTCAGCTGAATGCATGGAGAGAAGGTGGGCTTGCAGGTCCCTGGGGGTGGCAGGCAGCACAAGCTTTCTCCAAAACAGTGTTGGTGAACACCCTTACGTGATGCTAGTACAGGAAAGAAACAGCCATCCATCCAATGCTTTCTCACTGAAGATATTATTGCAAATTATTATGGAGCAGTTTCTTCTCTGACAAAACAAGTCGGACATCCAACATCTCTTCTTCCACATTAGATGTACCCTTAAGTGAGAACTAAGGAAGATGGTTTGTTGTTGGACTCGGGTAGCCATTAGTGTTCCAGTGACTGACCAGAGTAAAAGATCCTCATGTTTACTTTATTTTGTTTACACAAGAAAAAAGGAAGGAAAGTCTGTAATATTTCTTAAAGAATAGGTTTATCTGGATTTGTTTTACTTACACTGCTGTGCATTAGAAATAGTGCCATTTAGCTCTGTGGTTCTATCCCAAAGTGAAACTGCCATAAAATCAAAACCACAGACACGTTATCTAGAAAAAAGGTATCAAAGATCCCTCTTGTCACAGGAAATACTGCTGAAAGTGAGGTTTAGCACAATGCTATACGTGGAGTTCTATGCAAATTTCAAAAGTAGCCGTAGGAATATTCCTTTCTTTTTTTTTTTTTTTCTTGCATATTATGTCTGCCATACATCTGTAAGACCCCAAAATAATCTATAAGTCTAAATACAGGACTAACTAGAATTCTGAATACAAAACAGTAATTAAAACCCAACAAAACCAGTGCTTAGACTAAACTGGGAATCCCAGAAATTAGGATGCTCAGTTTAAGTTCTCTTGAAAACCCTTCCACGCTTTCATTCATAATGTGTGCATGGAAAGGGTGGATATGGAGTTAAAGTTGTCATGACAACTTTGCTTCTAAATTATCTGTCTTTTGTAAATTGGCTACTTTGGGCTACATGTTGTTTAGCACAGCTCTTGACAGAAGATAAATTTTTAGAAGCAGCTTGACAGATCAATAATTTGGTTTTAATTTTAATAAGAGTGCATTTACACATATATATAGCCAGAGAGAATAAAGATTAAACATATAATGAATCCAAGCATCAGCTACACCAGAATATTTTATGTCTTCAATCAATACAGTAATTCTAGCAAATTTTTTTTATTTTACTTTTAGCATTGCTGAACCATCTTATAGGAAAAACATTCAGGTAATGCCTGTACTGTCAAAAATTACATATTCATTATTTCCTATCTACAGTTGCCAACATAATAATTTGTTTTGTTAGGAGAAAAACTGCCTGTTTTCTTAGGAGAGAAACTGCCTTTGTTTTGTTACAGAAACTTCCTCCTCCTGGACATAACAGGTATTCAAACAGTACATGGAGACTTTGCTGCAGTGGGAACTGCACGTCAATTCTCCTTGCATAGTGTCAAATATTTTATTTCCTCAAATGTATTTAGCCACTGAACTTCAAAACAGAATGAGAGACTTTCACAGATCACTCTGCTTGCTTCTTATTCTTACTGAGAGCACAGCTTTCATTACCTCCACCATCTTTCTAAATTTACAGGAGGCAAAACACAACACAAAAAAGCCTTTTCTTTTTGTCCTGTATTCTTGAAAGTTCTCACTGAAAAAGAAAAGAAAAAGGCTCATTTAATCTTGTAAAAGATTTTCTCTTGAAAATTATGATTTCAAGTAGTAAAGTGATCTTTAAAAAAGATATTTCCTGAAAAATACTTTCAAAATTATAACTCTGAGTCAGAAAACAGCATAAATCCAGTATCTGTGCAGAGTGGAAAGCTCAAATTGCTTTCTAACTTGACTTTTCCTATCGGCTCCTGAAAATGTCACCAAGACCCGATGATAAAAGAAACTCAGAGAAGAACTGCAAACCTAATATGTTTTTTTCTCTTTCACTCACTTCAAAAGCATTATCTTCATCCAGGAGAGCTCTTCCTAAAGTAGGAACTCGGCGTTAAGACCAGTGCATGTATCAAGTACAAGTCATAGTCCATGACAGTTATGTCTGGGCACTGCAGTAATGCACTTAACAACCACAACAGCACAATATTCAAAAACATCAGTAAATTCTGCAGCTATTCCAGGTCTTCTCCTTTAATGGAGAGAGTTTATTCTTTTCAACTAGATCCACAACCCAAGGTCTCCACCTGTTCTGCATTAAACCTACCAAAATTCCCTTTTTCACAGCTCCTTTTTGCTACTAAGCATACGCAGAGCTCCATGGAATCAGAGTAAAGGAGATTTCCCAAGTGCTGCTAAAAGGCTGAATCGCTTCCTCCAGGGGGTCCCTGTCACTTGATTAATATGTGTAGCTGTTAAAAGCTGTTCAAATGACAGTGCTAAAAAACTGAACAAGCGCCACAGAGACAAGGCTGGCTAAAATAGCCAAACCATGAAAATAAAACGAATAACAGAATGGCAAAAAAAAAAAAAATTAAAAAAAAAATTAAAAAAAAATAAAAAATAAAAAAATAAATAAAAGCAGGGGAAATATAAAGGACAAGGATATAGGCAGAGCTGACAATCATCTGAAATCAGCTTTCTCTTCCCTCTGTACTTTTTCTTCCACCTTCTCCCTCCCCATTTCCTAACTCCTCCACTCCACTTACACAATTCTTTGGCCTCTTCTGACAGTTTAGCATTACAAATCCTCATGCTGAATCTCATGAAGTCAAGCAGGCTCAGTGAAGATCACTGGGCTCAGCTTACTCCTGGTATAATCTCCTCCAAATCCACGGCGTTACATGAGGGATGAGCTGGAACCAGTGACATTTTCTGAGTTTTCTGACATCCAGCTTTGGAGCTCTGTAACTCCAGACTGATGACACACAGTGAAGGGTTCTCTGAACACAGCAGAAGAGAAAGAAAAAATATGAGTTCCTTGAATGGTTTTCATCATAGTAGTTGCACTACATCTGTCATAGATCAGAACTGTTCCCATGTTTCCTGCACAAGATTCATAACAGCTCTAAAATCTGACCATTCTATGGGGAAGAAATTTCTCCATAGATGAAGAAATATATTTTTGAGGTAAAATGGCAAGGAACACTGTGTCCTTAAGAGCAACTTAACAAAAGAAATTATAATGTTCCTGGAAAGCCTTTTGCAATCTCTGCTTTTTTTATCTGAAAAGTCTCTAGAGTTGTTTATTCATGAAGTGATAATCCTCTCTTTGTCTCAGTGAAAACTTCTTCCTGGGAGGTAAAAAATAGTTTGCATGAACCTGCTGTATTGCTTTTGAGCAGCAATAACCAACTCACACCAAGGCTGTATTTTTTTATTATTTGTACTGTAATAATGCTGGGAGCCCCTTGCTGGTACTGTATGCCACTGTGTTGAAATTGAGTATATACAGGATAAGACACACCCATTGATATGACCAATCAGATGCACTACATTTTAAATGGAAAAGGTAGGGGAAAAAAAATAATCAGAAAATAAGACTGCCAAAGACTTCAAGAGGTTATCTGATCCATATGGGGGATGCATGGCAGACACACTCATTGCTGATCAGCCATTGCTCTCAGTGGTTTCATCCAAATGAAAACAAATGGAAACTAAAAGAAGCCATGAAGAAAATTGCCTGGTTGTAGCATTTAAGTCAAAGTTTTGCCCAAAGTTCCCAAGTCCCGGTCAACAGAGACCATGAAAATATTTTATCTTACCTGAATTTGGGAGTGTCTAATGAAAGCTATCATAAACCTGCTATCTGTATCTGCTACTATGAAACAGTGAGTTCAAATATTGAAGATCTATCTACCAGTTACAATTTTTTATTTGCTCTTCTGCACCCAGGAATACCTAAATAAAAGCACAAAACTCACAAATAGCTATATATATCCATGTATCCACACCATTTAGCACACTGCATTAGATATTTATTTTGCCTATCAGTAATACACGCTATTCCATGCTATATATATGAAAAGCCCACTACACAAAAATTCACACAAGATAAAATACGAAGATCAAAAGCACCCTATCTGACAAAGACTTTTTACATACTGCAATGCATCTCTCCCCATGTATTCTATGAAGTAGTATACACATGTAACATCAGACAAGCCCATCCTTTCAGTCAGTTACTGCAGATACTGAATTTTCTGTTTCAATGCAGAAGAAAAAAATAGTTCCAAGTTACAGACAGTTCCTTTTCTATCTCCATGTTATCATCGTTTCTCTAGGCTGAAGTGTAATCACACTCTCTTTTGCAGGTTACTGTTTCTACCTTCTATTTCAAATAAGTTTCATACATTGGTGCAACCCAGGCAAGATTAATATGACTTTCCTTTTTAATATAAATCTTTTGATTTGCTGCTGAATGGACTGTTCTCAATATTGCTATCTAACTGCAAGGGACAATGTTGTTTATCATTTCCCCTCAAAAGCAGCCATCCAGATCTAGATATTACAGTATGTTGAATTTAGAAATGATGAAATATAAATGTGTTCCTACCATAGGAATTAAATGAATGCTTATTTTACATTTGAAGTACCTTTTACATTTACTTCCTGTCTATGACACCTAGATAAAAATCCTCACTAAAATAGGCAGCTAATGCTGAAAATATCCTCTGAATAAGATACACAGTAATTCAAAATTAGTGAAATGCAGATCATAAGAAATAAAAATAAAGTAATTACACTTAGTTACAAAACTAATGGAGCATTTCACCCCTTTGGAAATGCTGGGGCTTTTTAAGCCAGAATGATTTGGGACAACTCTCCGATAAAGTCTAAATTTTGCTTAGGAAAAAAAAAATGGAAAATCCTTTATAATATGTTGAAGTATTGTTTGAAATTACTGCCTGTAAATATTTTACATCACGTAAAATATAGTCTAAACTGTAAACCTGAAACAAACAAGCCAATGAGATTGTTTCACTCACATTTAATTTCAGTTTTTAACCATGGGTTTGGGGTTTTTTTTCAATTTGGAAATGAAAGGACATCCCATAACTTCCAAATTTCCTATTAGGTAAGGAAAACTGGTCCCAGTATTCAGAGAATACTTACTTTTTCTCAGATAAATATTTCCTTCTGCTAGCCACACTCTCCTCTAGGCACACACTCCAAGAGCAAAACTGACTATTAAAACACTCAACATAATTAAAAACAGCAGAAGTTAAAGAAGGAATGTCCTTTGTTGCTGAAAGCACATTGGGAGCATGAAGAACATGAAATCTTTCCCATTTACAGGACTGAATTATCTCATACTTTTCCCACAGACTGGTATCATCCTAATGACTGAAGAGGCCAAGCCTGTTTACATCAGCTGAGATGTCGATGCTGTGCACATACATACTTCAGCTTAAACAAAGTTACGCTGCAATGATGCTCTAAGATGAATTTACCTCTGCCTTTTCCTTAAAGGAGGAGACCCACAGGACTTGTAAACATTCAAACCAGATTACATTAGCGCATGCCCCAGGATCCTAAAATTACTAAAGTGGAAGAGGACATCCAGGTCCATTGGGCAACAGAATAAAACAGTGATGAGAAATCCTCCTTACTGCTGCAGCAGATGTCCTTAAGGTCCACCAAGGGTTCTCAAATGTCAGTCAAAGACTAACACTCAAAGGTGTTACCTTTGCAAAAGGACAGGACATATAAAAACTTCTACCTACTATCTAGAATCACCCTCACTATAGATCAACGTCCTGCACTGCATCCCCAGCAGCCTGGCCAGCAGGTCAAGGGTGGGGATGGTTCTCCCCTTTGACTGAGCTATGCTAAGACCCCACTTGTAGATCATCTGTTAGGGATAGTTCAGCAAAGGACAGGAAGGGGAGGTTTAGCAAAGGGATAGGGAAGGAGGGTCAGGAAGGAATAGAAGGTTCAGCTTGGTTGTCCTGGAGAAGACAGCTTGGGTCACACAAAGGCAAGGGAGGATGAAGCTGATGCCTGTGCAGTTCAAAGGGAGGGAAAGAGATTCTGGGCCAAGGAAGAAAAGGGGAGGTTGGGATACACAGCACCTCAGCTCAGCCCTTGGTCCATCCCATTGACCAGCTGCTGCCCAGTGGTGGCCCCAGAGCCTGGGGTCCAGAGTGCTGCCCCTCCAGGATGGCTACAAGACAATGCTGAGACTGTTCCTTAGAGCTCGGGGCCACTTCCCGACATGAGCCTTCCATCCATGTAAACCCATCCCTACCATTAGACCAAATTATTCTCCACTCCAGATCCTCTCTCAGCCTGATTACTGTGCAATTCTAATTAAAACTACCCCTTCAAGGGTCTCATGCTCCCCCAAGCCCACCTATGAAACCAGCCCCAAACTGCAGCCACTACTCCAGAGTGGCTGGCACCTCAGACCCTGCTGGACCGGGGGAGCGGGGCCCCACTTTGTCTTTTAGATGTGCTTGGACAGGAGCCATTCATGATTCCAGCCGTGGAAGGGAAAGCGGTTCTGCACCACCGCACAGCTCTCCATTGTCCAGGGCAGCCCTGCACCCCGGCACTGGGCATCACCGGCAAGAGCCGGGCTCATCCTCTTGGCAGGTTCCCAGCCGGCAGCACACTCGCCGGGATATCAGAGGCTACCCCAGTTCTGGGAGCACCAGTGGTGCCTGGTGCCAGCCCGTTCCCACTTCGGGGGCCACAGAGGCGAGGGGCTCACGGGTGGCTGGAACATCACCACGGAAATCAGGGCTGGCAGCTGATGGAAGCCCGCGGTCTCTGTGGGACGGCGAGACGCTGAGGGTGCTGCAGAAGGGAGGGAAGAGGAGGCTGACAAGGAGGATGACGAGAAGGACGACCTTCCTACCCTGCCTCCAGCCCGCGGCAGCCCTGCCTTGGATCAGAACCAGCGGGGGCGGCAGGACTCGCAGGGGCGCGCCTTCCCCCACGCCCATCTCGTCTGCATGGTGGCGTCCTCTCATCCACCCCAGCCGGGATGCCGTGCGGGCGGATAGGAGCCAAGCAGAGCCCTGTGCGGCGGGCGCCTAGCGCCGGGAGCAGCACCAGCCGCTCTCCGGCCCCGGCCCCACAGCCAGCCGGCCCCACAGCCGGTCCCCACAGCCGGCCCCACAGCCGGCCTCACAGCCGGCCCCCGGCCCCACAGCCGGCCCCACAGCCGGTCCCTGGCCCCACAGCCGGCCCCTGGCCCCACAGCCGGCCCCACAGCCAGCCGGCCCCACAGCCAGCCGGT
>CM031857.1:38449923-38491147 GCA_018697195.1 Certhia americana | reverse complement strand
CACCCGATCCGCAGTCAAACACGGTCACATCAGCCCTCAATGACTGCGGGGGATTGCCTTCTGCCCCACCACAGCAAAAGTGCCACGATCTCTGTGGAACTTGTATCAATTTTTTGCTCAAGACTCCAGTATCTTGACTAGTTACTGATTTTATTTATTTATTTATTTATTTATTTATTTATTTCCAAGGTTTAGATTCACTGTTTGGAAGGTTCACGGCTCTTGAAAAAGCTGGCACATAGGTGGACTGTACCGATTTAAAAGTGACACTTCAGCTGTGGTAAAAAATCTTTTTTAAAAAGGGCTGTTCAGCAGCACTTTAGAAAAAAACGCTGGTCATGGCAGCTAATTTTCCCAAGAAAAACCACCACCCCTCTCTCATCCCAACCAAATCAGCTTAGTAAGCTTTTTCATATTTAAAACATGAAGTGTTCTGAGCAGACACACTAGTCACATGGAAAGCTGATTCTCCAAGACAAGAAAGATTGCACTGTTGTGCAACCACAGAATTATGGATAGGAACTGTACTTTTCAAAAGTTGTTTGCTATTTGATTTAAGTATTGTTTTGTCTTGCCCCACTTACTAGCTATGCATTTTTTGTTAGAGTACTGGAAGAAAGGTGTGATCAAAATCAAAGTGAACTTGCTAAGAATTTCTACTCCATTGACTGAAAATATTTGTGCTGTCCTCACCGAAGCTTTGTTTGACATCTCTCCTTCTAGCAAAACAAATTGTGTCTGTCAGCAAAAAACACTGGGTGTACTGGTCCAATTTTATACTTTTTTTATTTTAAATGTAATGTCTTATTACTCTGTCTGAACATGAATCTTCCAGCTGATTTAAGAATGTGTATAACTCTGGAAAATCTGTTTCAGCATTGATGAGAAATGGCACTATCCCTTTCTAGCATGTTCACTGTTGACATGGATTCCTTTGTGAGTGCAAAGGAAAATGAAAAAGAGAGACAGAATAGTTTGTCTTCCCTGCATCAATTATCCAAAGTTATTAGACACAAGTATTTCTCTTTTTATTAGTGTATCAAGTGAGAAATTCATGTTGCAAAACCACCAGCAACTGAAAGAGGCCTGGTTTGATTAACAAGAGAATTACGGTTTTGATCCCAGATGCTGTAGCTTATGCACAATGCTGGCTCAAATGTCAGCAGCTTCTGACCTCAAAGCTGTATCCAGCAAGCCATCTGGATCAGAATCACAGCCCATTTAACATGAGCTAGGAACATTTATCAGGTCAATAAAGCTTTCAAAGTAGCAGCCATCTCAGAGTATGAAGCTTATTATGGAACCAGTCTCAGCACTGGAAGACGCCAGAACATGTTAGCCCCGTTCCTCACGTATCATGTGAAAGAAGCTCTCCTGGGGGTGAAAGACATGTCAGACAGCACAAATAAGACTTATGCAGGTGACTAGGATCAATGAACAGAAATATGTCTGCGCCTGATAAGGTTTATTCACTGTTCAAAATGGGGTCTGCCAGCACAGATCAGCACAGAAGACAAGCCAGATGGCAGATGTCATTGCTCAGGCATAAAAGTCCTTATAGAACAACCTTGGTTCCACCTTCATTGATATCATGCATTATCAAACAGAGGAAAATTGATCTGGGTCAGACAAGAGCACGTGACTGTATTTATATCATGTTAGAAAAAAAAATTATAAGGCATTTACATCAACTCCTTGCCACTTGGAAAAAATAGTCAATACCCAGTCCACTGTAAAAAGGAGAGTGACATGAAACAGTTTCTGCTCTGGAACAGAGTCCACTGGCACAAACTCATCCCTTCAAAAGGGAAAAGCATTCCATTTGAATTGGCAGAATGAGCTTGCATCAGTTATGTACTTGTCCCCTGTGTCTGTGTTGTTTTCATCTGATTTAGTCTCTTAAAATGAAGCTGCATGCCACAACTTCAGTGTCATGTGTGTCCAGCATCTTATAAAAGTCCTTATTCATCACAGGAAACTCTAGCTAGGAGGTATTGCCTTTAGGATGAATTTAGAATTTATCCTATCTGACTTTAGATGTCAATAAAGTAGGCATCTACATCAAAGCTAGCCATCAGAGCCTAACATGGTAGCAAAATGGAAGAAAAAGGAACACATGGAACAAAACTCACTGGGTTTAGTTTACAAGCCCCTTTTCACAACGTGATTACTCCAACCCTGGGAGCCACCATTCATCTGAAAGAGAACCAAGTGAAATGTAGTCATCTCTATGACATTTATATAGTCAAGTGAATACCACAAAAGTAAATTAAAACAAAACCCACCAGTCCCTTTAGAGTGTCTTTGGCTGTTTACTGTCAAGTGGCTGCTACTTTTCCATGGCTGTTGAACTTGGCTGTATTTTATCCCTTAAATGAAAGTCAACCCTTCTTCCCAGAAGCTTGTAATTCACCTTAAAGGATTACCAGAAATATTTTATCACCTGCTCTAGTGTTTAAACACTTCTTAAAACAATCTACTAGACAGGAAGAATGAGATGGGGAGATCATTCAGGGAACTCTATCAGGAGACTAAGTGGACAGCAAAATGCTCAAATATATGGTAATAGTCAACTTAATAGAGTATGTATTCTGTTCTGATTGGTAGTGGGGGGTAATTTAAACAATTAGAAAGATTTTGGTTTGTCAGTACAGTAATCCCACAATTACATTTTAAAAATGTCATGCCAGGACATTGGAAATTATCTTTACTGAAGAAGATGCCTAATTTTTTGAATGGATCCTTGAGTTTTGCTATTGAATAACTAGAAGTGGAAATAAACTTTTTTAGGGAACTAGTGATCTGTGTTTCATCAGTTAGCCAATGCCTGCTGAAATCACTTTCAAGGTGGTAAATGATCACGACATTGAATGTTCCAAATGTGTTCCAAAAAGGTGTTCCAAATACCCAGGCATTTAGAATTACTCAGACGACTTTCCTAAACACTAAGCCATCACTATAAGAAACAGTTCCATGATCTTTGTCCTCTTACTTGCTTGCATTTTTACAAGAGGCAGACAGACTGTGGAGCTGCCTCTAAAGACAGCTGGAGACAGATGGAAGCTCTCTCTGTCCGTGTGCTGAGCTGGGCATACGCAAGCTAAATGCTGCTCAGCAGTTGTGTAGCTGTATTAGCACAGCAGTGTCAACACAGCTACACGACTTCTGGAGCACAACAGATGAGGCACAGCACTGTGCAAACACAGCCAAACAGCTCCTGGATGGTGTTTGGTGTAGCCCAGTAAACATTACCTTTTTTGCCATTCCTACTAAAAGGCCACATGTTTTTTATTGACCTGACAGAAAAGGGTGTCAGGGTTTGTTTGGGCTTGTCCTGGCCTAAGCTGATAATGAGCTTGTTTTATTTAACTGGGGGAGGAATTGTCCAGCAGTTGGGTTTGCTTTGAGTTAGCTCTAGTTTATAGTGATAACAAGTAGATTTTCTGTGTAGATTAAACTACATCTGATCCTAGAATGAAATACAGCTTGCAAGAATGCAAACACAGGGTGTACTGGAGGTCCCAGACTGTAAACACAAATCCCAGTGGTCAGTCAGTGGTCCCTACAGGCAGGCAACTGTCTAAACCACTTTAGATATAACAAAGGGACTGCAAAATTGAAGAATTGAGGATTAAAGAAAATAAAGTCTATGTAATACAGGCTGTATGAAGAAAATAGTGAGACCCAAAGTGACCCTAAAATAGCTGAAGAAGGCATCTCCAGCCATCAAACTTTGCTGGATAAGAACTGAGGACACTGGTGGCTGCTGACGTTCCCACTTCCCGCACTGCTGTCAGCCCCAGGACTGAGAGGGACATCTAACTTTACTTTAGATATTTGCTGTGTAGACATCTATTGATCTAACCAGTCTGAGCTTGTTTTCTAGTCACTTGAGTAAACCAGGTACTTTTAGGGCATGAATTATCTAATCTGTTTTGGGCTGTCAGGAATTGCACTCTAGAATAATTCATCTTCCTACATTGACTATAAAACAGTTCAAGACAACTAATTCAGAGAGGGAAAGTTACCAGGATTTCAACCTGTAAGAATATGATTCCTTCCTTCTGTATTCATACCAGTCTGTTCACCCCATCTTCTTTATTTACAGATTGTTTCACTGAGCAATTACTCATTGGACTGAAATCCCTTAGAAAGCATGGCCCCAGGATTTAATTACAAAGCAACACCGTTGGAAGTATGGATAACTCATTTGGAAGCATCTTGCATTGTATCAATAATAACAACAACAGAACTAATAAACAAAGGCCATAAATTTCAAAATTGCTGGAAGAAATAGATGGGAACTATAGAAAAATCAATGCCTTTCCAAGAGGCAATTCAGCATCTTCCTGAATTAGGGTCTTATTAGGAAAATAATATTTAAATCAAGGGATGAGGAAGCTCAGCTACAAGCAAAGGTTAAGGCACAGCTATATAAGAGGGAGAACTTTGGCAGCAAGTCCCATAGGAAACAAGGAGGATTTCATGTATCTCATCCCTATTTTACACTAATCAGCACATTATTAGGGCATCATAAAGGACAGGCCCACCCTGAGCTTGGTGCTTCCCAGCAGAGAGTTCCCCCAGCATTGTGGCTGCCTCCAGCCTGAGAGGAACCGACTGTGTGAGGCACACGCTACCACGCCGGTCTCTGGAGGGGACAGCTTGGCTCTGTGTGCTTTTATAGCCCCATAAACGACAATACTAACAATTTACTAACTTCTTATAAAGACCGGCTTCTTGGGAATTGCTGATACCTCTATTTCTAAGGGAAACGAATCTCTCTGGAAGCTGTGCTCTGCTGCTTTCTGAGCACATGAAAGTGCTGCTGAAATTCCTAATTGCAAATTAGACTTTTGACAGGGGAAGGCAGAGCAGACGGGTTGAAATAGCCTTAAAGTGCTTTTCTCTTCCTGATGGCAGAAGAGTTCATAATCCAGACAAATTAACTGATTGGAACAAACAGCATTAAGGCAACACTGTGTGATGTTGTGGCTGGCAGCTGGTGGCCAGACACTAGAACATACTTAGCCAATTAGCGCTGTCCCCTGCACCAGCCAAAATGCACACTTAGAACAACTGAGATGTGATATGGGACATTTTGTGGTCCACATACAGCAGCTTTACCAGGTGGGCCAGAAAAGTGAAGTTCTCGGTGGATGAGTTAGCTGGGGCTGTAATAAACCTAAATCTGCTGGAAGTCAGTCTTTGCATATCTTATGGGCTGAACAACTCCAGGTTTAGCTGAGCTGTCTTTTCTGGCTTTCTAACACTTCAAGGAGATTTTAGAGGCATTTTGTGATCACTGATGCCTTTCCATCACTTAAAAAAAAATAGGCTGAGGATTTTTCAGAATATTCTTTTTCTGACACTGTAATAGTTACACTTACAGAATAATTTTTCTTGGTACATATACTGTACCTTCCATCAGCTTTCATAACAAGTTCAAAGAATTAACAGAATTAGAGGTTAATTTTCAAACTCAGCTTCAGTGACTCAGCAGTTCTAAAAACACACAATCATTTGTCTGTGTTCTCTGCCTATAGCTTTAGGTACTTAAGTCACTTATATCTGAAAAAGTGAGCTGTAGAGACTTGAGGGAAAGCTGGGAAGGGATCACAGATCTCATGACACTTTGTCATGTATCTTTGCCAAAAGACTGTGTTTCATCTTAAGCCTCAATGATATGAGTGAAACTTTTTTTTTCCCCTTATATAGCACAGGAATGCTGGCTTGCTAACACCCTGGCAGCACAGTGTGCACAGCGGAGACTCCAGGGATCTGAGAGCAGCATTTTCTCTCCCTAATGGCCCACGGCATGGGAAAATGATTTGCCTTGGGTTTCTACCTGCCCTCAAGGAAGGAACACAGAGTGGCAATGACATTGTTAAAATTAATCTGTCTATTCATTGAGTACATTAGTTTAATTTCAGTTCTGAGATTAATGAATCTTATTTTTGATGCACAGACTCATGATTCATTCTGAATGTTTTTGCTGCCTAGATATCCCTATAGTTACCTACCCAGTGTGACCCTACTACCCAAACACTTCAGAATTACTAATGCTTTCAACATAGAGCCATAAGGAAGTAGTACTCAAATGTATTCCCTTTGCAGAAAGAAATCAAACTAGAATGCTGAAATCCTAATTTCACTGATTCTTAATGCCTTGAACCTGGGACATTTCACACTTCCTCTTAAATCAAAAGCACTCTACCTGATTTTTGCTGTGTACATTACAGCAAGGTGACTCATGCCCTAGAAATGCCTTTCTCTTGTTTGCATCGACTAGAAAGCCTGGGCATCTCAGCAGACAAAAATATATATCTCTGCAGGGTTGGTACTTGAAGTTAGGTTAAAAAAATACCAGTCAGGGAGTGGGAGAGGCTGTGGCACTGTGCTGCACACGCACTTGCAGACAGAAAGAAATCAAAAGTGTGAGACATCACAGGTTTCAGGAGAACTCCCAAAAGAAACTCTCCAGAGTATTCTGGCCAATTTACATATTGTACTACCTGAAATTAAGGGACAAAAAAAAGGCTCTGGTAACTTCGCACATCATTGAAATGAACTCCCTTAGGAGTTTGTCTTGGCTTTTCAGCAGTGTGAAATCTGTTTTCACTTTCTAAACAAAATATTGCAATAAAAATAGAAATAGAGGCAGGAGAAGGTGAGGTTTGTGAGTTCAGAGTTATTCATTTGAATCAGAAGACTGTACTCAGTGGGCTTGCTAAAAATATATTAATTAAATCTATTCAGCATTTTTGTTATTTTTGAAGTGTTTATCTACAAAGCAAAGTATTTCAAGACTGTTTCTAATTTACCTTTTGAGCTAACTTTAAAGCAGTAGAAAACAGCATTTAATAAACTGCTTTCCAATAATAAAACAAGTTTACTGATATTTACCAGATACCTCTGTCTGAGTAAACTCAAGAGAATCCAATATAACCATAGAGTCTAATACTTGTGCTCCAGAATCCCTTCCCAGCACTCCTAGGGTTATGTCACTTTTCTTGATACTTCTCAGCCTGCTCCTGACTGTGCCACATGCACAACAGTGGGTAATAGTCAGCATCCTGTACAAGGCTTGGTAGTCTCTCAATGGATCCCTGATATGAACCACCAGTAAGCAGCACACCTCTCCAAAAAGTGCCTCAGGTCTCTAGAAGCATGTTTCCACACCTCTTGTCTTTCTAGTATGAGGGGCCCAAAACAGCACACAGAAATCCAGGTGCAGCCTCCCCAGTGCCCAGGACAGGGGGACGGTCACTGCCCTGGTCCTGCTGGCCACACCATTGCTGAGCCAGGCTAGGATGCCATTGGCCTTCTGGGCCACCTGGGCACACTCTGGGTCATGTCCAGCTGCTGTTCACCAGCACCCCCAGGTCCTTTTCTGCCAGACAGCTTTCCAGCCCCTTCCCCCAACCCATAGCACTGCCTGGGGGTGTTGTGACCCAGGTGCACTTGGCCTTGTTGAACCTCATAAAAATAGCCTCAGACATCAATCCAGCCTTGTCCAGATACTTCTGCAGAGCCTTTCTATCCTCCAGGAGATCAACATTCCTGCCCAACTTGGTGTCATCTGCAAACTGACTGAGGGAACACTTGATCCCCTTGTCCAGATCCTTGGTACACATATTAAATAGGACTGGCACCAGTACTGAGCAAAATAATTCTATTTTATTTAGCCTCCATTTGACATACCAGCCATTTGACTGAATGGAGTTAGACTGAGATACGCATTATTTTACATACATAATGAACATATTTTCAGTTATTACTGAAACTGCTAAAGTTCAAATAATAACTTTATGTGACTGAGAAGGAACTTTAGCCTACCATGATTCACTGTTCCAGCTGTCTAGGAGGACCGTCACATCCTGTCCACCTCTAAATCAGGGGGAAGCAGACACTACTTGCTTTTTCCCATCCATCTGCCTCTGCACTGTATTCATTACTGTGATGTTTAAAACCATATGCCAAATTTACTGTTATCCCTGCATATTGTGTAGACTTATCAATCTTTTCCTTTTCCTTTTTCCTTTCCTTTCCTTTCCTTTCCTTTCCTTTCCTTTCCTTTCCTTTCCTTTCCTTTCCTTCTTCCCCCAAGTTCTGCTACTCCTGACATCTCATCAGGATTTGAGCATATGAATAGCATACTTCAGGACACTGCTTTGCAGAGCTGATGATGTAGCTACCCTTCATGTAGGCAGTGGCTGTTTATCCCAAGTGGGCTCAGTGCATGGCTGAGTTTAGGTTTAGTCAAGGCAAAGCCTGTGAGTGCCTCAGGAGTTAGTTTCACAGTGGGTTTTTTAGTTCTTTCATATGCAGAGGTCAATACTTTTGTAGAGATTATCCTTTGAAATCAATGTCAGCTGACTTAAACTCAGATCAGCTTACACAAAGTCTGATGGTATTAGAAGCTGCAGGAGGAATGTGTGTAAGCAGGGAATTTCATGCTGAAAGTTGGCCATTAGTGTAGATCCAGGCTCTGTTAAAGCATTTTGCAGCTTCTTTAGTGTCTACATATGACATGACAGTGGATTTGCAACATGCTGTGACAGCCCCTCCAGCAGGACAGTGCCATTAATCTTCCGGCAGACTACGGAGATCAGCACTGATTTTGTGTTCAGATCCCCAAATCCAGGATCCTGTGCCCAGCAGGACTGTGACAAAATAAGCTTGTTCCAGAGCCACAGGCCTTGATCTCAGCCTGGACTCCCCTACCTCATATTTAATAATAATACTTTTCACAGCTCCTCTGCAGGCTGTGATGTGGTGACTGAAGACATAGTCAAGCATTTAGGCACATGATTAACCTAAAGTGCTTGAAGGGAATTGTTGACTTCAGGAGAGCTGCTTGTATACTTGGAGTTAAAATGCACTCAGGTGCTTTGCAGTTCAGTTAATTATCATTAAATACCTGCAACACAGCAATGTGGAGATGACACAGCCACAGGTGTACTGCAGAATACATCTCCTGCAGCAGTAATAACAAATTTTGGCTTTAGGTGCCCCTTTAAAGTACATATTTCAACATTAAGCTGAGAGGATATTTAACTATTATAGAATACCACGATGGACTCAACATGCAAAACAGGAATACACTTAACCTCCTTCCAAGATGTGCCTGCTTGCCACAGAATAACTGCAAAATAAATAAACTACTGGAAATTACACAGACTCTGGTAGTTAATTACAGAGAGTTGAAAACTATGTAAGGGAAGGGGCCATTTCTGAAAATAAAAGTGAAAAATGAAAAATAAAATCAAAATACAAATAAAATAAGTGCTGGGTTTGGTTTGTGGTTGTTTTTTGTTTTTTTTTTTTTCTTTCCTGTGAAGTACGGGCAGGATCCCATACTGGGGTCCTGCCCGCGATGCTGAGGACACTCTTGCAGGCCCCTCTGCCATTCGCGGGGACGGGGATGCAGAGGATGCAGAGGATGCGGAGGATGCTGGCGGGGGGGGGGGGGGGGGGGGGGCTCAGCCAACGGCTCCGGCGGGGCAGCAGCGGCCCCTGCCGGCCCCGAGCCCTCGTCCCGGGATCACAGACATTTTTTGTCAGTAGAAGTCCCCAGGTAGGGCCGGGACTGTTCCCCCCGGTAATGCCGCGGGTGGCGGCAGCGGTGCTTTTCTGTGCATTTGCCTCATTTACTGTCCTTGGAAAGTACCAAGAAAGAGCAAGTTTGGCTGATGGTTCCCTCACCAGTGCACTGACAACCGTGATTTCCAGGAAGGGTTAAATTACGCAGGGAGAGGCAGGAAGGGAGACTGAAGGGAAATGCGAAATTAAAGACACTTTCTGTGATTTGCATTTTAGTTTCTTGTATTGATTACAGCAAGATCCAGGAGATGAAAAAAAAAGAGAAAGAAAAAAGCAGTTGGCAGGTCTCCGACTACAAATATTTCCAAAATGATTATACGTTTTATTAATCAAGGT
Organism: Certhia americana; assembly: GCA_018697195.1. Classification (NCBI taxonomy): domain Eukaryota; kingdom Metazoa; phylum Chordata; class Aves; order Passeriformes; family Certhiidae; genus Certhia; species Certhia americana. The sequence goes on along the minus strand of CM031857.1, from coordinate 38,481,205 downwards.
TAAAGCAACCTCATTTGGCCAGTCTTAATGAAAACGTAGGGCGTGTGTTAACTAAAAATCACTTCAGCACAGCAAATTAAGATACATTGGAATTCAGGGCCAGCAGTTCAGTGCGTGGGTTCCAGGTGCCATCTACTGGACACATTCCGTGCTGGAAAGGAACAGAGCTGCCCATCACAGCGTGTTAAAACTTTAAGGTAAAAACACAGACACAAAGTTCTCTGTAGACACTAAAGACGGAAAGGTGTTCTGGCATGTAAGTACAGCATGATAGAGCACAAGCATGATTCATGTCAGGAACACCACTCTCAAGCACCAAAAATACCAAAGATTGCCTTGAAAAAGGATATACTGTGCAGAAAAGCCAATAATTACTTGGGACTATAAAAAAGATACAAACAGAAAATGCCAACACCACCGTACCCCTCCCACCCCCTTCCAACCCCAAAAGTACAAACCAAAAGAAGCCTAAAGGAAACATGAACGCTTCATAACTTTAGCTCACAGCATGAGCCATGCAAGTCAAGTGCACTGCAGTCAGCACAACTTTCTGTCCACTTCAGGTTTTGGGCTAGAGACACTCTGGCAGTCCTGCCTGGCTTTTCTGAGTAAGCATCCTCCATGATCGATGACTTGGAGCCTCTTTGTCAATGACTTTGTTTCAGCACTGCACCAGAGCCAGATGGGATCAACTCCTTAAATAAAGTGAGTCCCTGTCTGGGTAACTCACAGCACACAGTCTGAATTCAAGGAAGCAGGTCCCTTTCGAGCAGTGTTAGTAGAACAGGCTTTTTGGGTACTGGACTAATAAAACCTCAGATCATTATACAAATTAAGTAGTCTTTTGTGACCTACAGTTCTGGCTTTCAGGCCCCTTCTAAGTTTCTTTGATAAGCTACAAAGCAAGGCTACCATGCAGCTTAAATTAATTTATCTTCCACTGCATCAGATAAGGAGTTCACATATGGTAATTTCCTCTATCATACCCCTCTTCCCAATCATTCCTCTCTCTCCTACACACACCTCTCCCAAGGCTGGACATATATAGACAAACAATCAGACCTTTTTGTTGGTTTCTTTTCAGTGTTGTTTCATTTTAATAGGACCAGTGGGAATTGGCCGACTTAATGAGAAAAGCTTTGAAACTTTTTGTTTAAATAAATCTTATTCCAAACTGTGAGGAATAGGTAGAACAGGAAAAAAAATTACAAGCTCTCTTAAATCTGAACAAAAAGTTTAACCAAAATAGCACACTAATGCAAGGTACTAACCAATTTATTTGGGTAAATTTAAGTGTGTGATTTCTAGTATGGACATATGTTTAATTTACAGAAAGTTGTCATTAATTTATAATTTAAAACAAAATTATTTTGAAAAATGAGATAGGGGTTTCTCAATTTTGAAAATTTTAATATATTCACAATTTTGAAAAATGTTCTGAGCAATCTTTAAGTCATTAACTTAACTAACCCATTTCCATGACATGTTTTGTACCAAAAAAAATTCACTTTTTAAATAAACCAGCTTCTCAAATATTTGTTAAGCCATTACAGCTTTTTAGCAACTTCTGATTTTTCATCAGATCAGAATAAAAGCAAATCCAACAAGAAACCAGTTTCCTGAGACCTTACTGGATAAATCCAGAAATCCATCTCTGTCCCAAAATACAATCAGTGTTACATAATCTACAATCACCAGAAAAAGATAAATCAGCACCTGTCAGCTAATGAGGAAGAGTGATCATTACATTATTCCATAGTAACAGTTCTTTCTCCTTTCCTAAAAAATCACTTTTAAAAACCTGCTTTAAATGCCTACGTGAAAAGACTGCTGTTATAAAATATAAATCCCCATGCTAAAAAATCTCTTAAGATTTCTTTCTCTAGAAACATATTCTAACAAGAAAGCAGTAAAACCACATACTTTATGAAAGATAAAAATACTCTTTTTTTTTTTTAGAGATAAAAGAACTCTACTTTGGCAGTTACAAAAAGGGCTTGTTCTAGGTGAGTTATTCTGTTTTTCCTGACACAGCAGATGCAGTGTAAGCAAAGATCTGCCAGATGCTTCTGAACCACTGTCACAGGAGAGGAGGACACATTCCCAACTTTTGAAGTTCACAAGAGGTCTGGCCCCAGTCCATGGGTCAGGTGTTTACTGCAAGGGTACCTATCTATTTTGCAACTTTGCTTTCAAGTCAGGCAGCATCATCCTCACCCTTAATCTTTGATAAATGTACAAGCCACCATTGCCAATCCGTCCTTACCATTCTCCATTATTTCTTCTCTGTTTATTCTTCCGCTGCTTCCTTCTGCACCCTGGTTTAGGTGTGAGCAGGTGAGCCCTGTGAGCCTTGCACACAGAGCAGGCTAGAAGATCTGCAGCACATCGCAATCTTACTATGCTATATTTCTATAAAATGTCCATCATTCCTTTTCCCACCACCACCATTGGTCACCATGATCCTTCTGGAGGGTGCTTCACAGAATTTTGCTGTTTGCTTAAATATATCTTTGGGCTACGACAGTGCTGTCAATTTTGACTAAGCAAAATACCCTAGGGGTCTAAAGGAGGACAGAAAATACAGCCAGTTTAGAGTGCAAATCTCTCCAGTTGCAAAAAGCTTCTCAGCACTAATCATTCAGTCATGTTCAGGTGGAGAAAGTGGTCACCTTGAGTTTGCCTGAATATATATGTGAACCAGGCTTGTTTTGCCTGATTTTTTTTATAAGCACAGTAGTGGTCTCCTGTCTGTATTAAGTTTTTAGGTGCTTCTCTTTACTTCTTTTACTTTCTTCAGCTTCCCAGCTAAATGTTGAGATAACTGCCCATGGTCCTACTTGCCTGGCACTGTCAGAGGAAGAAGGGAATGATTTAATAACTTAAGGCTACAGAAATGTTTTCAGCCAAAACAACAATCAAATTCCAAAGTTCTCCAAGATTTGATTCATGGTGTTTACAAAACTGTGGTTCTGTGACCTCCACTAGTCATTGCAATCATAAATAACTGGCTGTCTCCCTCTGTCCTTTTTTTGTTTCCCATTATCCACCCTCTGTCTCCTACTTTATCCTTAAATCATGCCTTCTAAGGAACAGAGACCATCTTTTCACAATAATCAACAGTGCAGGACTATGGGTGAGTTGGTATGTTCTCCTCAGAACAGCAACAGTTAGTAAAAACTGAAACACCCCTTCTGTGCCTTCCCTGCAAGCAGTTAACATCAGGTCACTGTGGTTTGAGCCGCACAAGGTACATGGGCAAAACACAGACCCAGCAATTGTACAATTGCATTCCAGTGGTCTGATCTGCACTCTTCTGTTTTCACACAATATTAAGCAGTTTGCAAATGGGATGCCTGGAATTTAACATGCCATTTTAACCACCATTTTACCAACTTCAAGTATGCAAAACTTAAGTTTAATGGAACCAAAAAAAAAAAAAAAAAAAAAAACAACCCCCCCAAAAAAAAACCCTGTAAGAAAAGCATCATCTCAAAATATGTTATACTCTAGTATTAAAGGAGGCACCTTATGTGAAGGCAAAAATCTCTCTCATTGCATATTATTACATCCAAATGTAAGAAATTCCAGTGTTTGATATAACCAATCATAGGAAGCTCAAGTAAATTTTTCATTGTGACCAGTTTTGCTCTAAATTGGTTATATAACCAATATATTGGTAGGACAGAGAGAGAGATTTCAGACAGAAAGAAGTTGTTTAAACATGTTATTGGAATATATACAGAGTAGTAAACATATTTTGTTTTAATAAGCCAAACTGCACAAAAATCAGGAGGGGGAGAGAAATGCAAAAGCCTTTTAACAAATAAAACAGGCAGAACCAGTTTTAAAGTTAAGCTACTGGCAAACATCCATATCTAATAAAAAGCAACTTTACCAACACTCCTGACCAAGAACTTTCTTTCCCTCCCCCAATATCCCCATGTGCTTAAAAAGAGTCATGACAATTCCTAAGCATGTTGTATAGCTAAAATATAAGACACCAGTTAATGAACTATGTACGCCTAGATCTGAATGGGAAAGTATGTCACATATGCTTAGATAACATCAGAAATAGAAAAGTCATGGGAAAGGAACTGAGAAACTACATCAGCCTAAGAAATCTAAGATAAAAATCTAGCCCAGACCTCTAAGGGCACAGGTCTTTGAGGTCTTTCACATGACCAAATTATTTCATCATTCAGTGTTCAGGGGCAATCCAGTCTGGGACTGCCTACTTAGTCAATGGTTTTCTTTTCTTCAGGCCCATTTCACCTTGCTGAAAATGCTGCTGTTCTGCACTAAGTACTGCTTGGACATGTGGGGAAAGGTGGTAGAGTTTTGAGTATCTCTGATCTATATAATCTCAGAGGAAGTGGATGACCTCAGCAGTTGAGATCCTGTGCTGGACTCTAGCTAATTGTCTGTGGTTTTGATAATTTCTAGGCAGAATTTCAAGACAGGAGGTTTGTGTAACACTCTTTCATTTGGCTTTTCCTTTTGGCTTACCAGAGACCACATCCCAACCTCAGTACCATGTAAGCTGGGCTCAGGTGAACTCAAAGGCTGTTTCTGGAGGGACAGAACAAGCACAGTAGAGGGGATGGTAAACTTTAAATACAGAGTTAGGGTGAGGAAAAACGCCACTGCACCATCTGGTGTCTGTAAAGACCATACCTATGCTAAGGACATTGGATGAACATAGCTTGTTAAGAAAACAAACTATCACTCTTAAAAAGAACTTGTGCTTAGGAACACAGTATTTGATTACTTACCAGGTACCATCATTTGTGTCTGTCTTGTCTACCATTTGGCTACTTTTGATATATAACACATGTTGTTAATACAGCTATTTTGTGTATATATCCCAAACTATGCTGAAAAAGTCACAGACTTTAACAATGAAAAATAATCCCTCTAAATTCAGTATTTTTGCAACAGGACAGGTGTAAGCAGATACGAAAGAATATCAGGAAAGGCTGGGAGAATACTGAACCAGAGTAGATGTGCAAATTTCACAATAATAAGAAAAATTAAAGAATTTCAGAGATGAATATGTAAAGTGAAAATCCATTTTCTATTTTGGTTACTTTAACAATGAAACAACTCTCCATGTAATCTACATTTTTCATATGGTTAAAACATGTAAATCTAGAATTAAAATTACATTTTAAAATATATTATATATCTATTTTGAAGAACATCAAGGCAAATCTGTTTTCACTTTTTCTCTTGTGTACCCTTTCACACATTTTTTTCCTGTGTTGACCCTGAATCTGTGTGGGTGAAGTCAGCTGAACTTTTGTTGTTGGCTCCACCAGAGCAGGTTAGGACTCTGTCTGCAATTGTCCTAATACCTGTACCCCTTCTTTTTGCCAAGGATATGAATAGAAACAACACCTTCACATGAAAGGTGCTTTACTTAAACAGTACATCTTGGAGAACCACTATCAGTCCTGGGACGAAAAAATCCTTTATTCTGACTTTGCTGTTTTGCAAATAATTTAATAGACTTCTAACCTTTACAGATAGAATATGTAAACTGCACCTCCTTACAAACAGGGTCACGTCGCCTTCATTCCCTCAACTAAGTAAGAAATAAACAGCACAATAATAAGAAATGTAGGGATGTCAGTTTGTTTGCATATACTTTGGTATCCTCTTTGTAGTACATGCAGGTTGGGTTAACCAGGCAGGTGTTCCCTTCGTTATAATTTAAATACTTATTTTTTTTATCTACAATGAAATGAAAACACAAAAGAAAGCTTTTAATTAGCCATTCATCAAGCCAGACCAAGCCAAAATTGAAGGCTAATTTAAAGCTGAAAGACTTTTGCAGATACAGAGACTCTGGTATATAGCACGGTGAGAAGTTAGTTCACATTCACTAACAAGCAGATGAATGCTTCTGCCACTATAGTCCATTCTAAGATTCTCTTGTTTCTGCTGCCACAGATCAAATATATTCAAGTACCTAAACATAGTTTTGTGGGTGGAACTCCATCCACTCTGGGCAATTTTAACAGCACAGCTATTCTGGTCACACATCATGATTCATCACATTCCTCCTGGAAAAAGACTGTGCTCCAGCTAGAGAAATGCTCCCAAGAGGTTATGTTTCATTTGTGACCAAGAGAAAAGAAACCACAAAATAGTTAAAGTAAATTCTACAGGAAATATTAAAATGAAGGTGAAAAACTCTGAAAGTAGGATGAAATACCTCTCCCCTCAATGCACAAAACTGCTGATCTTAATTACACAGTTCTTGAGGATGCTAGTAAGTTGCCCTTGCTTTGCTCTTACTCAAAATTCAGCACATCAGCAATGGTCGAGTTATGGCCAGCATTATCTAAATGTTGACATCATTCAAACAGAATATCTCCAGGATTGTGCAGGAATGCCTCACCCTTATACCAGATAAAGCACCAGATAAAAATCAAACCCTATTTATTCCCCAGTCTCTTACTTCAACACAGAAGGATGTAATTCATAGTCTATGTGATTTTGAAAGACCAAGGTATTTCTGAAATCTTAAGGCAGTGAAAATAGAATAAACTGAGTTCTACTAGAATGAAACTTCAAAATCAAAAGAGAGATGATCTTCAAATAGTGATAATGAACCTTAACTACATGCAGCCTTGTACCCTCCTACTACTAGACTGCATATACATTCAGGCACTGAAGATAAAAGATGTTAACCTACATATACAAAGGGCAAGGTAAACTACACATTTTATCAACTATTAGGTCTTTTAAACAGCAGGGACAAGAGCTCCCAAAGGCACTGCTGACAACATCATGCAAGTTGTCTAGTAATCATGATACAAACTACAAGAGACACAAAGAGAACTTTTGTATATGAAACATCATTTCAGAATCTCACAAGACCAGAAAGCTCTCAGTGTTTCAAAAAGAGATTAAATGTTAACTCCGTTGATCTCTTTTGTCTGAAGTTCACTCTTTCTATGAAATTCAACACCACACAAAGAGCCAGAATCAGGATTAAGGATCTCATAAAACCCATTTAATTCCTTAAAAAGGCTTCTGTGCAGAAATGAATTCCAGTCTCTGAGAAAAGTTCTACTATTCAAAAAAGGCAGGGGGGGGGAGGGCTTTAGAATTGCTATGAAAACTCTGTGCTCCAGGAAACTTTTTTGAACTTTTTTTTTTGAAACATACTTCTAAATGAAGGTGTATGTTCTTTAAAATAGGCATTGAAAATAGAATCTTAAAATGTTTTCTCTTAAAAAATTATAACTATTAAAGTCAGTTTCTCTGTTGCTACTGACTACAGAGTGATAACAACAAAATGACAAGAATCAGGTCAAAGTCAGACAGCAGCTTCAAGGGCTTTTGAGCAGGCTTACCATTTGCAGGTATTATACCTAAAATTAGGAAAATGGTCTTCCAATTACAAGAAACAGGAGGCAGAGAAATGCAAGATAACAAGTCCCCTGTAGTATGTTCTTCATGTACCCTGCAGGAGGTTGAGTTCAAGAATAAAGGAACAAAAAAATGAAAACAAGTTACCTCATGAATAAGACCTCATATTCAATTTCTACACTTCAGGTATAATCTTACTTGGGGACCTCCCTAGGAGTGCTAGTGCTCTTTCTCGTGATAAAACTGCAATTGTGTGACTAATTTATGTCTCTATTTAATGCTTGACATAAATGGACCGAGCAGTGCATTTGATGAAGGGATGGGGAGTCCCTGGTGATGCAAGCTGGTGATCAGTAAAACATCCCTTCTAAGGAATTACAAGGCTGAAAATTTATTTCAAAAGCATTTAAAGCTCATTGTCGTGGGTGCCACTGCCTAAACCTCTTGTCAAACTCAGAGGTGGCTTGCCACTTCTGCTCTAACACACTGTCAAGCTATTGCAATCTGGTGCCTGTGCCAGTTCCAGCCAGGCTGAACCTCTTCATAAGTTTAAAAGTCAAATTGAGTTTTTTAAGTTGGTTTATTTATGTTGGGTTTTTTCTTTTTTCCAGCTGGGGTAAGTTCCGACACTACCATTTGGGCATGAGCCAGACTAATGCTCAGTATGCCTGGGCGTCACGGGGCATTTGCAAAGACTGCAGGAAATGGTCCCTGGGAACTGCAGGCTCTGAGCTTCCCATTGCTTACCTTAGGGAAAGGAGAATACCCCAGGCAGGAAGGGTCTGTTTTGTGGAAGGAATGTTCATATAACCCTGTACATCACTGAGCCCCAGAAGAGCTAAAGCTCCAGAGAGACTGCAATGTGAACACAGCAAGAGCGAGACAACTAACAGACTAGCTGGGAAGCAGCAGAGCAAATACTCGGTGGCTAAAACAGCCAGCAAGAGAAGGAGTTACTGAGGACTGCCACTTAAAAGTTTCAATATAATAATTTCTCTGTTATCTAAAATCATATGAGACTACTGGAATCCCCCAGTAAAATATAAAACTCTGTACTGGGGAGGTGCTACCACCATCATGTGACATAGTAACTGCACAAACTCAGGAAAAATGCTATGGTACACAAGAAAAGCAACTGCATTTATCTTCTATAAGACAAACGAGTTTGCTTAATGTGTACCAAACATATTAAGATATTTAGAGAGGAGTTTTGAGGATTTGTCTGGTTGGAAAACTTCTGTCTTTTGACTGAATTCTGCTACTAAAATCTAAGGTCGCACATGACCCCTTGCTGTAGACTCCCCTGGGACTCAGGCTCACGTGAAAAATCAGGATATAAGCATTGTGAATAGTAAAAAACTTTTGCTGTCCTTCAGAAGCCAGAATTCACAACTGAAACTATTTATGTCATTGAAGTAGGAAAAAAAAAATTACTAGCTAATTTCTTCAGTTACATACAATATTTTCATTGTAATGACGTTATTTCCGTCTGCTGTACTACAGGAGTAAAACTACCAGGCTGCCTTCATGTCTTTTGTCACAAGGTGGCGACGTTGGAAGCAAGAAATGTGATGGAGACCAGGGACAGAGCAGCACCCTGAAATGTTGACTTCTACCATACGTTGGAGAAAATAATAAATCATGTGTAAACTCTGATCTGTATATTTATGTAAAAATTCCCGTACTGATTTTAAATGTAAAGCAAGTAAAATAAATGTCAGCCCAGGACTATAAATCCCCTAAAGCAATATAATCCTTGAACTATAACAATTATAATCCTTTCAATATAAACATTTTGGTGGGAATTCAACACACCTGTGCACACCTTTTCACCAGAAAATTTATTACGTAAATAAGATGAGAAATAATTGTCTTTCCTTTCTAGGATTTCCTCTCCTTATGGTTTTGTTAGCAGCTATTTTTATAGAAATATATGGAAGCAATTACAAGATCTTGTTAAAAGCGTACAAAAGTATGTCAGCAGAATGAGTTCCAAGGTAACAGCAGCTTTCTGCCACACACCAAGCAAAGCAGAGACAATTTAAGACATGAATCTTGTTATTAAAATGCATGTGTAAGTTTATTAGCTCTGAACAGAATCCAGCATCCTATTCAAAGATGCTTTATGCAGAAAACCAGCAGAAGCTCATTATTCACAGAAACATGGAATTGCTAAGGCTGGCCTTTATGATCATCAAGCCCAGCCACAGTGTTCACCACTAAAACCTGTCCTCGAGTGCTATATCCACACATCTTTTGAACGTTTCCAGGGACGATGACTCCGTCACTTCCCCGGGCAGCCCGTTCCAATGCTTGGCCATCCTTTCCGGGAAAAATTTTGTTCCTAAAACCTGCGACCGAAACCTCCCCTGGCGCAACTTAAGGCAACTTCCTCTTGTCCTACCCTGGCCCTTCTTTCAGGCAGCTGTAGAGAGTGACAAGGCGCCTCGGGGCCGACTTTTCCCCCGGTTAAAGACCCGCAGCTGCCCCCTCACAAACCCACCAGGGCTGCTCAGGAAGCTGCTGCGGCGGGGGCGCCTCACACCAGCGCCGCTCCCTGCCAGCCCCGCTGGGGAGGTACCGTACCCCACAAACCCACACAGACTTTTCTCGGGGATGCACCGGGGACAGGCACAAACAACTAAACCACCACACGACAGCGCTGCCTAAGACCTCCGGGTGAGGCGCCGATAGGGCGCCTAGGCGGGACTCGAACCGGCAACCTCCGGCTCGCCAGCCACCAACGCAAACACAACCCTCCTCCCGAGCCCCACCGCGGCGTGCCTGCACTTCCGTAAACACCGCGGCGGGATGAGTGACAGGTGCGGCGGCCAATCGCGATGCGCGGAGGGAGGGGGGCGGGAGGAGGCGCGCGGCGGGAAGCGGCGTCAGGCGGGTAACGGCGGGAAGCGGCGGGGCGCGAGCCGCAGTGTCCCGATGCGGAGCGGCCGCAGAACGGCCCCGCAGCCGGCCGGGCAGGGAGCCGGCCGGGGGAACGGCGGCCCTGACCGGACCCCTTCAGTGCAGCCGCCCCTAGAGTAAGGTGTCAGCCTCTCGAGAAGTTGCTGTGCGTGCTGAGTTTGGTTCGGTGCTGGTTCCCGCGTGAGTCTCTTAATGGTGCTGCTGAGTCATAAGCACACGGGGCAGGGTGCACTCTTTCTTTTCCCTCTGAATGGTACGATGTAATAAGTGCTGTGTTCTGCCGGTTTGTATTCAGGTGTGCTGCTACAGCCTTCCGATGGGGGTAAAACCAGCTATCAAAAGATACGAAACAAGAAATAAGAGAGCAGAGCTGCCATCATCCAAATCCCGAGTGGATTGGAGACGCACTAGAAGGGCGCTCGTACTGCTTGACAGCAATGACGAATCCTCAGCCACCTCTGAGGAGAAGGAGGCGTCTACCACATCAGAAAGTGAAATAGATGAAAAAGATGAGAGGGCCGTGAAGAACAGCCTGTCAGATCAGGAGGAGAAAGACCACAGTGGGGAAGGAACAGAAGATGGTGACGATGAGTGCGTTGTGCCTGGGAGGCGTAAGAGGTTGAGCACCTCTGTCATATGTGACAGTGATGAAAGTGAGGGCAGTGACATACTTGTAAGAAAGGTGTCTGCCAAACGCCGCTGTATAGTGGATGACGATGAGTGTTCTGAAAAACAACAGCCCGAGAAAACATGCCCTACTGAGAATGCTTCTACTACTAGGAAACAGAAAATGTTTGCAAAATTGAAAGAGCTTGTAAGGCAAAGCGCAGCTCGGAGATCCTGCAGCAGTGCAAATTGTGAGGTCAGAGTTTCACCTTTGAAATTTAATCGGAGAAAATAATTAATGTGAGGAAAGGTTGAGTTACAAATCAGTTGGAATTTTTTGGGTTTAAATGCATGACAAATTAGTTGTTCTGTAATATTTTAACAGTCACATTAACTGGATAACTTGACTGCTGAAAATCTATCAAATTATTTTCATTGGGAAGCAGAATACCTGCTGAAGTGTTTTGGAGATCTCATGTTAGCCTAATTCCTAGAAGTAGACTGGAGAGAGGTGCATAGAAATAGCTAATTTAAAGCTGAAAGTAATTGTCATCTAGTACAGAACAATGTATGTTTTAGAAATGTGTGCTTTGTCAATAATTGAACAGATGGTGTTACTAGATGGGCAGAATAGCTGGTGTATGTTGTATTTTGTCTGTGCAAATACTGAAAACTCTTGTGTTTGAAGTACTTTTAAAAATTTAATTAGGTTTCTAATAGTGAAGAATCAGTAGAAGAGGACCAACTCTGTCAGCTGCCCTTCACACCATCAGAAGGTAGTGAAACTGACAATGGCAGCATAAAGGATTTTATAGTAGAGGAAGAGGAAGACAATGATGATGACATTGACAACACAGAGCATGTGAAGAGTGAAAATCAGCCACATCAAAAGAAACTAATTCCATCAAACAGCGAGCTGCTGGCACAATACATCCCACAGTGTAAGATCAAAATTAGTGATAATTTTTCAGGTATAACTAGCTCGTAGTACTGTAATAAAAATTAATGGGCTAAATACAAATGCTAAGGAATAGGGTACTTTAAAGCAGATACCTAAAAGGTTTCAATTTATTATGAGAGCATTCTGATTTCTACAGTAAACTTCTACATTCTTTCAGTATCTAATTAAAGAGAGGGTATAAGTTGGGGAGGAGGAAGAGAAACCTTATTGCACTATTTTTTTTTCAGTTGGTCTGATTTAGGATGAAGTAGGCTGCCTATGATGCATTCATTCTTGTGGAGACCTGAAAGCATCATCCTTCATCCTACAATCTTGTGGTTTGTGCTGAGATCAGCTATGTTAATCTGTCCACATTCTGTTCTCACTATGAGTTTGGGGCTTGGGATTTTATTTTTTTGGATCTTTTTTGCTTGGCTGGTTTTGTTTTATTTGTTTGGTTGGTTGGTTTTTTGTTTTGGGTTTTTTTAAATGTATTTTTATTCCGTGGTGGTAAGACTTGGGACCAGAAGTCTAGAGGGGTTTCTGACTTCACTGCCAATCTTGGCCAAATAACACAGAGCAAGAAAACTCTTCAAATTGTTCTTTTATGAAAACCAGTTTCTGGACGGAGCAGAGAGATTTGAAGCATACCTTATGGGAGTTATTTTCTTCCATATTTTGTTGTTCAGAAGTAGGTATGTAGTGACCAGACAGTCAGTGCTAGTGAAGGTAGTCACAAGCATTGTGGTATTTCTTCGACAGTGAAGACCTCAACAGAATTGTATTTGAAAGAAAGAAAAAAAACAAACACAACAAACAAAACAGGTTAAAAAAATCCTGACTGCAACATAGGCTTGGCCTGCTCTGATTTACGTTATTTTCTGCTATTTGTAGAAAGAATTATTCACTTCTCTTAGAGTTTGTAGTTCTTACTATGGACTCTTTGTTGGAAGCACATGTGGCTTTAGGATGCTAAAATTCTGTAGGATCATTGGGATGAGAAGCACAGTTTAAAGGCAAAATCCTCTGCGTGTGGATGTTGTGCATTGAAATTATTTCTAAATCTGTATTTAAATAACTTTAAAACTCTAAACTTCCAATACTGGAGAAAAAAATTATTCTTTCAGGACTTCTAACATAGCTTACTTTTTTTTTTTTTCCCTTCTTTTGGTAAATTTTGGTTGTATTGCTTTCTTCCCAGTATCTCGCTGTGATCATTATGTACACTTCAAAAGAATAGTAAAGGCTTTCCTCATAAATGCGATTGATGACAGTTTTCTGAGCTCATTATTTGGTAAGTAAATTACATTAAATAATATATTAATGCATTCAAAGTGACACAAAGCAATTTATTCTAGGGAAGGGTGTCTCTCCTGAATAGTGTATAGAACTGAGGGTCCTGAAATCTGTGGTTTTCTTGTTATATAGCTTTGGTGGGGGAGAGCAGAGGGGACTGTATCTGAAAATGATACAATAATCTTGGAAAATGTGTGGGCTTAGTTCTTAAGCACAGAAGGCTTGAAATGCCTTCTTGAGATGTAGAAAAGTGTTTCTCTGTTATTAATCAGTAGTTACCTTTCCGGTGTGAAAACCAGATTAGTTTCAAAGCAGATACTTCAATGAAAACATTGCAAGGTCACCTGGTTTGTCAAAAGCTCTTGTGCTTCACGGCTTTTTTTCTTAGGAATTTGATAGATAATAAATGCTTTTAGTTATGAAGATGACTATATCAGATTTTTTTTCATTTTTTTGTTTCAACACATCAGATAAATAAGCTTCAGCTGCAGTCAGTACTTGCCTTATTCTTCCTGAGGAAGTGCTTTTTGGCATTTGGCCAAGTGGGGCTGAATAACAGCCTCACACATAGCTTCATAAGCACTTTAAAGATGGGATTAAGGGGAGGACTCAGTGTCAGATTGTGGAAGGAGTCAGTAAAGTGCCAAGAGTGGAGGTTTTGGTGTCATCAGGAACTAAGAGGGAATGGAGAAACTGAATTACACCACAGAACTCAGAATAAAGGCTGTATACTGTTGGAGCTAAAAATGACTTTCATCTACCACTGCTAGTTCTTTCAGGTGTTTGGTTTGTTTTGTTTCAACAAGTGAAAACAAGCCTTTGAAAAATAATAAGTAAACACTGCCAGATTAATGTTGTAATAGCTTCCTGCTATTTCAAATGATATCTGCTCAATAAAATGTAACAGTTTACTGCCAAGTTGCTGGAAGTAAATGAGTTCTGCGGGTGAGCTGGAGGTTGTACATGAACATTATATGAACATAGCCTAGCATTACAAAAATATATTTTTATAACATAGAATGGAGTGTTCTGAGTTAATGGAAGTGAATCTCTTCATTAGTTTTGACTCAAGAGCATCTGCTATAGTATTGGAATTCACACTTGCTTTTTATTGGGAGAGATTTTATTTTGTAGTCTAGCACAGCCTCTTCTTCGGGCTCATACTGCAAATGTGTGTGTAAAGTGAATATGGAAAAACAGTCAATTGCAATTATGGAGGCTATAGTGACAATTAACTACTTTTATATAGAAAGCTAGATAGCCAGTGGTCCTTCTCAGGTCTGCCTTTTTTTGGATAACAGCTTTGCTAGAAGGCATGGAAGGTAACTTAATCAAGTTTTATGTCTGTACACACTGAAGGTCCAGGGCAGTGTGGATTGGCCTGCATCTAGGGAAGTCCTGTTTAATTCCTGGAGTCTGGCTTGTATTTTGGGAAACAGTAATAGTGGTAGTTTTACTCATCCTTATGCTTTATATTTATTTTGCTTGAGTAAGTATTTGGAAGTACTTATGCTGCCTAACTAAAGTCATCTGACTGTTCAACTGAAGTAAAGGTCAGTTTCTCTGTGATCTTTTTCAGTGACAAAGAGAGGTGTCAAAATTTCTGCTCTGAAGTAGCTCAGAGCAGTTTGTTGTCATTGGTTCCAACCACTTCCCTCATACATTTTGAATAACTTAAACAGATTTGTTAAAAAGCACAATATTCCCCCACATGCTTCCTCCTTTTCCCTTCTTTTAAATGGGATTGAGTGAATGGATCTCCATTTGGGATGAGAGCCTTTGACTTGATTGTAGAGTTTATTCATGTACCCCTTTTAAATAATAAAATACATCCCTTTATCAAGAAGCATGGATTGCATGGATCACTTTTATGGGTACCAGTAGCAAATGTATTCAGTAACTGTTTAGTAAAATCATTCATAGTTCTTAGTATGCAGAAGCATAATGTCCTTGTAAATTTTATCTAAAAAGCTTGTACAACATAAGGTGGTCAGCAAATTAGTAATGATTCTTGCTGAACAGATGGAACAAGACAAAAGAAGTATGCACAAGATATGCTGCTCTCATTTCATTATTTGGACGACCGCTTCGTTCAGCCTCGTCTTGAGAACTTAATCTGTAGAAGTCGCTGGAAAGATCGATACAAGGTGTGTAGATTCTACTTGAAATACTGAAGTTCTCTGTAAAGGTGCAACAATCACTATAATTATATATCCTTTTTAATAGCAAGTACTGTTCTTTAACTTAAATAATTTGTTTTGATGCTTATATAAATATCAGAAATATTTTACATGTTGGTAACCAGACAAACACTCAGGTAGCAGAACAGAAACTGTTCTCAGCAACCTGAATGTGTCTCCTGCTAACTTCAGCAGATGATATTGGAGGATTTTTTTTGTCACTTGCTAAACATTCTAAAACAAAAATTTTACTCCTTCCACAACAGGTAAACTGTATGCTCATCACGAATCTTCTACTACTACTACTACCACTACAAAAAATTAAGTCAGTGTAGAGCAGTCAGTTATTGTATGTATATTACTGGAAGAGTATTAGTGTCACAGGTGTGATGATTTAATAATGACTGTAATAACAAGATTTGGATCTCTTTCATTTCTCTTGGACTAATTTTGTGTGAGTACAGGGTACTCAGCAGCCTGATTGAGGCATTGTTCATTTAACAGAGATTCTTTAATGTTATTTGGAATCTGTTTTTTTCAGGAGCGTGTGGATTGTTACCCAAATGTTCACATAAGCTTGATAAATGCAAAAAACATGTCTTGTCAGGCCTGTGAACTGAAGCGGTGGTGTAAGTTCAGTGTGTTGCTCTCTGGAAGGCTTTATAATAGTAAAACTTTGGAAGTGGATGACTTCATGTCAGATGATAAACAGGTAATTTCAAACCAGCACTCTTATTTTTAAGTTTTATTTTTAGGTTTCTCTTTTATCAAGAAAATAAATCAAATGCTTCTGTCTGACCTTTGGTTTTGCCTACATCACAGTGACCTGTGTGCTGTTTCCTCCCCACATCTACCCCCCCTTAACGAAAAAGCCCTTTCTTTACCTTTGTGTGTGCCTATAATGCCCTTAAGACTTTCCCAGCAGGAATCTTGCATTGATTAGTGGTCAGAAACATTGTAAAAGTAACTTTCTGTACGATGGACAGTCATTGCCATTGAATGATTGTGTTTTCTATTTTGTTGCAAGTAAGGTTTGTTCAACATTGGGTCACTAGGTTTGCTAATTCTGTGCCTGCTCTGCCTCTAGCACTTGGAGGGTCCATGTGTACTCCAACCGTTCTTGTTTGCTCTAGGTTCAAACATTGTGTGCAAGCAGTGCAATGGTCATACTAGCAGTCCAAGTGTGACCTTGTCAGAATTTATGGCTTCATTCTTCAGATTTTTTCCCACATCTGCTACTTTTTACATAGCTTTTCAATCAGGACAAATTATCTTGGCACCTCAGGTGCATTGACACTTGAAGTTACTGATCTTTCAAGAAAATTTGTTCCTACCTACATCAATACATTTTATTAGAGCCTTTTCCCCATTACTGCATTATTAGAATTACTTGTCCAAACTAGAGAACACTTCCATTTAGGTAGTCTTGCATCTATTTCTCCCTTAATTGTCTTTTCTAGAACATTTTGGATTAAATTATATTTTTACCAAAAGGCATCTTTCATGTTGTTACATAATGTTCCTTTAGGCAGTCATTTTAGATGACTTGAGAAGTCACCTAAAATAATAACACTAATACAATATTTTATTTCACAGCGGAGCCTTTTGAAAACCTTGAGAACCAGGTTCTCAAGAACCTGGGTGTTTCTATTATTTAGAGATCTTCCCTTCAAATTTATAGCTACCCATAACTGTTATGATTAGATATGCATGTGACTTTCAGTAATGCAATTCATGACCTTTTACGATAAATTCAAAGTACATTTATCAAGAATAAATATTGCTACAGTTGTTTACCAAGCTGATATCCAAGTTCTGCCTTCTTCCCTTTCAGGAGACACAGATGGTATTTTATTTGTGAGTGTAAAGGAATTTTTGAACACAGCTGAAATTTCTCATGGTATTTGTTGAAGATAAAGTTTCAGAACAAGGGGGGGTTTTTTTCAGTATATTTGGTAATGAGGTACAATAGGATTTCTCAAGTAAAAGCAAAGTGAAGCCCTTGTCAAACAGAGAGGATACCTTACTGAACCTCAAACCCGTATTGTTTGGATGTTTGCAAATTCTTTAACTTCCAGATTTGAGAGGTTTCACTATGATTATCATTTTGTCATCATACAGGGCTCTGCATGTAATGCAGGAGCTTGAAAATCTGTGCCAGTTTTTCTTATATTTCTGAACAGCAGCTGCTGATGCTCTGTTTTGAAAAGTATTTTCTTGTATTACAGACCCTTCTGAGCAGCAGTTGCTGATGCTCTGTTTTGAAAAGTATGTATGTGCATGATAGTCAAGAAAGCTAGGCTTTTCCAGGAATGCTTTTCTGCTTTTTAATCCTGTTTTTTTTTGCAGGAAAACATTAAGTCCTCTTCAATCATCCCAGCACTGATACTGCAGTCTGTCATAGTCATTCTTCCTTACATACAGATCACTAATTTAAAAATATGCAGTTTTTCATGGGAAGTGTGTGCCTTACCTAACCAGAAATAATTAGTGAACTAGCGCAAGAGTGCTGGTTCATCTTTATCTAACTTTTAGCTTAACTGTGGAAATAACAGTAGCAGTTCCCTCACTGACGACCAAATGTTCTGCAAAAAGCATTGGCTATTTTTCACTTTGGAAAAAATTTGAAATATCCTATGGAATACTGAACTAAGTTGCTAGTTCATTTTTGTCCTCTTCAGCTTAGC
Source organism: Certhia americana (assembly GCA_018697195.1). Lineage (NCBI taxonomy): Eukaryota > Metazoa > Chordata > Aves > Passeriformes > Certhiidae > Certhia > Certhia americana. Next base: position 38,463,191 of record CM031857.1, on the reverse strand, counting down.
AGTACAAAATGTAAGCTTTTTTTACCCTGTGTACACCAGCATCTGGGGACGTCTGCTATGTGCCTGCTCAGTATAGCTCAGTGGCTGTTAAGCAGACTCAGGAGAGAGAGTAATTGAGCACTTTCCAGTCAATTTCAGTAGTGTCTCGCAATGCAGCGTCTGTGTTCTTATGGTGACCTGCAGTTTAGACTGCTAAACGTACTGTTCTCAAGTTGTCTTTAAAGCTCTGCTGGCAATGCATTGAGCAACTTGTCCTGCCAATTTAGAAATAAAAAATATAAAAGAAAAAAAGGCTCATGGAGCTACATAAAACTGCCATTTCACAAGCTTAATTGACTGATAGTGAAGGCAGAGCAGCACTGACAGATCAAATTGAACGGAAACACGTAGTTGGACTATTTTCTATAGGTTTGTTTGAAAATACCCGAGAAAAGTGGATGTGAAGAGAACAAAAACAGACCTCCAACCTCCTTCTTCTGCATAAAACTTTCCTTTTCTCTCATCTCTGAAGTATTCTGCTTTGCTAGTAGAATGAGAAGAGAAACAGCTGTTCCAATTTTGCTTAGGTTTGCAGTGATTGTTCACTGTGTAGGTGCCAATTTTCATTTCCTCCGATCAGGGAGAATCGCAAGGTTTAGAGATAAAGTGTCCCCCACACTTTCTTGCTCCTTATGTCACCTGGATTGTAAACTCCAGACTCTCAGTCTTGGTGTTCTGTTTATAAACATGCTTAGAGGACATGGATTTAGCCACTGCACGTTGTGCTATTGTCCAATCATGCTCCTACATTCCATACAAAGTGATTTGATGCAACTTTGGCTGATAGGGCCAGCTTGAGTAGATAAGTTATGCATTTACACAGAGAGACTGAGAACTGTTAGGGGAAAAAATTAGAGTGAGTACAGTACTGAGATTCTTTCCAAAGCTGCATTCTGAAATAGCATTGTATTTTTAGACCATCTTTCTTGCTTAAAAACACAATACATAGTTACATTTATACGATATTTAGCTATTTGCCTTTGGCATTTCTCCACATTGCACATAAATAAGCTATGAAACTCACTGCCACAGGATATTTTGGAAGGGAGAAATAGTATTGGGTCCCAAAACAGATTAGACAGGTTTTTGGGGAAGGTTCTTTCACATTCTGGAACATGGATTTTGGGATGATACAGATGATCTTAACTCTTGACTGCCAGAAAATGTGTGGTAATCTTATGATCACTCTGATGATTGTGCTGGATCTTATACTGCCTTCCCTCCTTATCTCCTGCTAGCTGTTTTCACAGGGGAGAAAACTGGGCCATCAGTTTGATGCAAGATGGTATCTCCTATTTTATATCACATAATGTTCCAAATGCCACACCTCATTGCTTGGAATACTTTGAAAGGTTGTGCAATGCTCTACGAAACACTGCAGCTCAATTCTTTGTTGCTGCAGTATTTGAAATGGTGCTTCTGGAAATTTGAATTTATCAGTGCTCAGGATTAGTTGGTAGGTCTTGCACTTCAGAAGCACCTGCGGCACCAAACAGAAGCCTTAGTTTTTCAGTTTTTGGGGATACTAGAAAGTGGAGCTGTATATCGGTACAACATGTACATGATCAGTAGAGAATTAAAACATAGTAATAAGGGGGTTTTGTCTCAAAGTGTTTAAAGTTTCAATTAATAACCATTTACGGTAGGTCAGATCAAAAGTTCTTTTACATGAATCTCTTTTGACTTAACTGATACTATGCCTGGTGATATCCACCAAGCTGCTAGTTAATATATTTAAGAAACGAAGATATATTCATATAGTTAAGAAAATATATAACTAATGCATATAAATCCTGTTTACATAATTTTAAAAATAGACTTTTCTGTTACTTTAATTTTCAGCAGATAAAGCTAGTGCTGGGTTGCACTAGCAGGTGTTTTGGTGAGCTGCTCAGATGCAAACATTTTGTCATGCATTCAGAAAAGCTCCCTGAAAATGTGGGTTATAAGCAATAATTCAAACTTAACCTTGTAATTTCAAAGTATTCCGTTTACTAGCAATAAAAGGTATCACTTTTGTGGCTCAGAAGAAATAGTTTTGCAGCTTAAAATTCGGTTGATTCTTTAAATACATGTTCATGTAAAGTAAAACAGCGATGCAGTTGCAGCTTGTATTACTAATGCAGAGAACTTTAGCCATTTGCATACTTTTTATGGAAAGGTGTGACAACACATCAGTCCTAAACAATGTTGTCCTTGGAGGATAAGTTGATGAGGGGTTTCATTTTTTGTTTTGCTTTGGGGTTTTTTTTTTTCAGAAAAACAAAATCAATTTCTTTACATATATATAAATTATATTGCTTTTTAGAAAAACTGATTTCCAAAAACCAGCCAGATTTAGATTTCTTACCTGATAGGCTTCGTCTCCATGGGTTGAAGTAGTAATCAGTGAACCTGTGGGTCATTTACAGAGGATAGACTCTTTTCTGACTTGCCGTTGTATCTACTGGAGCTACTGTTCTGGTAGATGTGGAACAAAACATTCTCTTGTGAAATTCAGGATGTATTTAAAGGCAGGTGAAAATTGAGTCTTGCTCCCTCCCTGCACCTCCAATGTCACGTATTCTTAGTGAACATTTATGATAGCCAAAGATTCTTGTAAACAGTATATTACTTGTTATTTTCATGGTAGTACTGATAGATGATAGCCTATCTAGTCATGTTCTGATTATTTTGTAATAGGCATATTTTACCATTTGTTTACTTTTAAATACTGCAGTGAAAAAACTGAAATAAGACAGTTCCATCTTCATGGAAATCATGGAAGTAAAACTGGTAATTACTGGGAGATGCAGAGGCTTTATTTTCTGCAAGCATCATAGCTTAGCTATTCCTCACAGACAGTTGCAGATTAATGTTTGTATTGTATAAAACTTCAAGTTCATGTTTTTTTTTTTTTAAGTTCAACCTCTCTATTTATGAACTAAGTGCTGTGAGGTATATGCCTATATGTGTTTATATGTATTTCTTGAAGAAATATTGAATATTATTCAGTCTACAAAATGTTAAAACTGTTTTTTCATCTCCCAAAGAAGTGCTTAGATATTAAGCAAAAGTAAGCAAATAATTCTTCTTCCTCCCTTTTCACAATATCATGGTTGTCTAAAGTGTTAGTGATTTTGTAACAAAGTTCCACCAGGAGATAGGAAAGATACAACCAATTTCACACATGATTGTGTTTGCCAGAAGACCACACTGATAAGCTGGCATTGCTTGGACTTGCTGGCTGCCTGCTTGCTCAAAAATCCTCTGCTGTGGCTGTGAATACTACATGGGCTTGTGCTAATTTTACACATGTAGTGTCATTCTCTTTATTTCCTTATTCCAAAAAATTTCCTGGACTGACAGGTTAAATCTTACTAGAGGAGCCCACCAATTCTGTATATTGTAAAGATAATCATTATTCTATCCAAGGGAATGATTTGTTCATTCTGGCCTAGGTTTTGAAGGTTGGCACAGTGTGTGCAAATCGTACGAGAGTTTATCACAACTTGAAACACTTCAAGTACAAGTTATACATGGATTGCTGCTCTGTTGTTGAATTGGATGGTGTTGAGGATGAAGCAGTCAAAGACACTGTAGAGCGCCTTTTCAGCCACTTGGAAGAGAGTGGGTGGATTCAGAAGGTATGACTGGTTTATTCCCTGTACTCTTTTCCAAGCAGATGAAAGTAAGTTCAGATAAAATGTCTGATTTAATGGATCAGTTTGGCCATCAATAATACAACTCAGCTCAACCATTCCCCCATTTGTGCTGACCCAGTGTTTCAAACAGTGGTGTGCTGCTGTGCTCATACAGAGTTTGCATCAGTTTTTGCCATGAAGCTTTTTGACAGCTACGTGATCTCTGGGCTGTGGTAGGCAGGCCCCTGTTTCATTTGAAAGCAGCAACACAACAAACTTGAGCTGTAACTCAGAAAAATGGGAAAGATGTACATGAGGCACAGAGAAAATATTTTGGAATTCTGTTTACACTGAAGAACTTTGAATTGTTCAGAACCACTTCATGAACTATTTTAAAACAATTTGTAGCACAATTGCATTTAGTGTGCTTTTAGATATAGCTTCTAAATTGTTATTTACATGCTTGGTCATGTGTTGAACAAGAAAAAGAAGTCTTTACATAATACAATTATTATATATTGATAAATTATACAAATTTTGTTTCATTCACAGAGATACAATGATCTTGAAGGTTACATGGAAGATGCAGACAATTTTCAAGAAGAGAAAATTGATTAAGAGGTCATATAGCTCTTTGAAAGACATCTTTAAAAATGTGAATGGCCTACTTCATCTGTGTGCACTTTATCTCTGCCTGGACTTTGTGATTTCTGTGTAGGCTGTTACATCTAGATTCATATGCCTTTAAATTGCTGTTTGATAATGTGTTGTATCTTCTTTTCTCATCTGTGTCAATATAAACCCAAAGTTTTACCAAATCAGTCCTTCCAGTCTTACTGCATTAATCACGTAAAGTTTCTTACTGTTAGAAATATCAGTTCAATATCTATTTACTTGTGAATTAAAACTTCCTCAAATTTAGACAGCTGCATTGTAGAGAACATACGAGTTGCTAAGATCTTTTGAAGTGGGTATATTTGGAAAGGTAAGGCTTTGTTGTACAAGAACTTAGGACTTGCATTTTACCTTCCATATTGCTCATTATGTGCAAGTCTAGTCAGTTAGAATGATAGTTACTAGTTACAACAAACAGGACCCAAATGCAAAGATCTATTTCTCCTCTGAGCAATCAGTATAGACAGTTGCAAGGCAACAGAGGAAATATTCTGCAGTCCTGACTGCATTTGCAGCACAGTAGTCATTCCTCTCTTGAGAAAGTAGGTGATGAGTCACAGTATGGGCGTCATACAGACTGAGTTTGGCTTAGCCATCTAAATGAACACATGGGCCCACATTGCTGTCTCTGATAAGCAGCTGGGGCAATTTACTGAGATTTTAAACATCAGGTTACATTGTGCAAACTTAATAGCAACTTGGAGTAACTGCTGTCCTAAGAGAATGGGGTTAATATGCTCATGCAAGATAAGCAAGAATTCTTCCAGTGTAACTTAACAGAAAGTATAAGTTAGTCAGAAACAGGACGCATGGTTTACCAGAATCACATGAAACCCAAATCAGAGTAGATTGTCAAGGATTTAGGAAGGGTTAAGTATGTCCATTCTGAAAAATTGGACGAGAGCTGTACATGGGCACTTGCAGACCAGAATGCAAACAGTCCTGGACTGCATCCAAAACAGCATAGCCAGCAGGCTGAGAGAGGTGATTTTACCCCTCTGGTCTTAGGAAACCCTACCTGGAGTGCTGCATCCAGGGTCCCAGCATAGGAAAGACTGGACATGCTGGCGCAAGTCCAGAGGTGGATCACTAAATTGATCATAGGTTGGCTGTAGTTAGGCTGAGGGAGTTGGGGTTGTTCAGTCTGGAAAAGGGAAAGCTCTGGGGGGACCTTATTACAACCTTTACGTATTTAAAGGGGGCCTACAAGGAAGATGGAGAGGGACTTTTTTGTCGAGGCCTGTAGTGATAGGGCAACAGGTTTTAAACCCAAAAAAGGTAGGTATAGATGGACATAAGGAAGAAATTTTTTACTGTAAGGTTGGTGAGGCACTGGCACGGGTTTCCCAGAGAAGGTATGGATGCCCCAACCCTGAAAGGGTCTTAAGGTTAGGTCAGGATGGAGCTTTGAGAAACCTGGTACACTGGAAAATATCCCTGGCTATTATGATCTTTAAAGGTCCTTTCCAACTCAAATTATTCAATGTTTCTGTCCCTGTATTTTGGGCTGCATATAAAAAGAATCAGACATAGCCTAAGATAAAATGCAGGGCACAGCATTTTAAATCTTACATCTTGCTATATGCACATATTCTATTAATCTTTTGTGGCTGAACAACTTAGTGAAAGATACTGTTTACACTCTTAATCCTTTTAACAGGTTACTCTCTTAGCAGCAAAACTAATGGAACTTGATTTCTCATAAATTTGTCCGTAAGAAGTTACCACATTTATTTTGCCATTTTACTGGGAACAGATATACTGATTGGATAGGCAGCTGACGCCAGGTGTATTGCTTAACAAAGAAGATCTGCTGCCTTTTTTACATAGAGACTCTACCTTAGATTTGTCATTTACTACCCTTTTTCCAGTATTCATTGTGAGAAATTAACTGCTTTTACTTTTCTAAGGACTTGAAATTCAGCAATGTTTTAAATGCTATTAGGGTGAGTTAGTAGCATCAGTACTCCTTTGTGCCATGTACAGATGCAAGATATACAAAATCAAGATGAAAATTCCCAGTAAACAGATTGAGACTTGCTCTCAAGTAAACTTACGTTGAAGATATTCTTTCCATACCTTACCTGTGAGTTAGACACATAAAACTGTGAGGTTTGATACGCCTTATATCTATCTCCTTGATTACCAAAGCTGGAGGTTTCCTTGTCTATTCCTTTTCCTCCCTCATCTCTGTTCTGGGAATATTGGTGGGAACACACCCATCAACTTAAAAATACTCAGGAATCCATCCTGAATATATCCCTTTCACTTACTGGTATGCCACATCTTTCTCTTTACAAATTCTCTCTGTAGTTTGGTTTACTTCTCTAGAACATTACATACATTTGGTGTATCTTTATTCTTATGAAGGAAACCCATTCTGAAATGAGTTCTGTACCATGTAATGGAGAATGTCCTCTTAGAGACTTCCTGACTGGTCTTAATTTTTGCTACCATATGAATTTTCTGAAAACTCAAGACTATAATTTTTGCTTAAAAATTTTATTGTCAAAATGAATAGTTGATCTCTCATTTTGCTACATTAAAATGATTCAATACCAAAGTAAAGAATAAGTTTGTGAAACTCTCTTTTTCTGATTATAGGTTGTATTTCAAAAATACATACAGTCTGATTGAAAATTAAATGTTCCATTATTCTCATTTTTTGATATCCCAGACCTTGTTTCTCACTTCCATTCAACTGAAAAATGTGTGCTATCTACAGCATTTTTTTTTCCTATCATTGATTTTTTTTTTTTTTTTCTGTTGCTAGCAGGGATACAAAAGTATTCTGATGGAACTTCATGGTAGCAAGTGCTTCCATAGGTTTACTAATCTTGGCTGTGGTACTACCACTGGGACTAAGAAAATGCCTTAAATTGAAATCACTCATTCTGTTTCAGTAAGAAACAGGTATTTGATTTGGCAGGAGCTGATGTTTTTGTGTGTATTGTGTCTCTTAAACTCTTATATTCCCCTCAATGAGATGGAAGTGATAATATTTTTGTGGTTGTTGTTCTACATGAAGTGTTTCTAAAAGACAGCACATGTGAAGTGTCATTACATCAGTTTTACATTTGTCTTCACCACAGGAAGTTAAAAAATTAATGTTTAGAAGAGTAAATATGTAAAAATTTCGATCAAATTTTCCAGGTCTGTCTGCAAATGCTAGTACAGCATGAAGCACAAAGAAGACTTTTACTTCTGAGACTTTCTATATATAGAAATAATCTGTAAGAATATTTTTAGCAGAAAAAAATTGTACAAATATTCAATAAGAGAAGTTAGAAATCTGACCAGTCTTTCATGCTTTTTTTCCTACATCAGAGAAGCTGAATGGAGTCAGGAGGTGAGAGAATAAAATGTTTGTTCCAGTAGGATATTTTAAATTGTTTTTAGTGTTAATTTTTGAAGCGGTAGCTCTAATTAAGATAAAGTACCTGTCTTAATGGAACAATGAAGAGAGCTCAGTATGCGATTAGACTTTGCATGGGTGATTAATGATCATACTTGGAAATTACTTTTGTTCCTGTAATTTTTTGATAATCTGCTCCAGTTTAAGTTCTGTAACTGGAGATGGTGATAATGATGTTCACACAAAGAATTTATGCACAGGATTGGCTGACTAACAAGATGTGCTTCTGGGACAGGAGTTTCTTTTTGGTCTATATTCTGTCCAGTTCTTGCAGTGAAGTATGAAAATAAACGATTTTTCTCCCTCTGTCCTTCAGTTTTCGGAAAGAAAATTGTTTTCTAATAGTAGATAGCTCTTACTGTCACTTTTTCAACGGTGAAGGCTTCTGTTTCCAAAAAGCAGCTATTTTTAGCACTTCAGCAGGCAATTATAGGCAATTCCCATGCTTAACTCCTCTAGTTTACATTTATTTGGACAAATAAAGACTTCTAGTTTTATTTTTTTAAGGCTTTCTGGATAAACAGAGTGGGCTAGTATGCATGTGTGCTACACAAACACTTGTAAATACAATACCATTCCAAGAGAAATATCCATAAAGCGCACATAAAGTAGACTTTAAAAAGTTGCCTTTCTGATTCTGCTTTGAGAAGAAAGTAATACTAATTTCTTATCTGAATTTAGAGATTAGACAAAAGAATGTAAAAAAGTATGATCTACCAGCCAAGGAATAATATGAGAAATATGTGAAATTATATTAAAGGAACCTGATTATAACTGCATCATTGGCTCCAGTTCCATAAATAGTTAATGTGAATTTTGGGGATTGTTTACGTTGTAAGTGGTGTCTTGGGGTTGTTTGGTGTTTCTTCCCCTACTGTTTATTAAATATGATATAAACAGAGTTTCCTTGGATTAATTATTAGTAGTAAAAAAACAAAATACACAACAGAACGGAAATGCTCTGTTCAAGATTGCTTACTTTACAGAGCAGCAATTCAAAGCACCTTGTGCCCAAAATTTAAAGATGAGAAAACTGACTCAGGTGCAGTCAGACTCTGCTTCAAAGTTAAAACAATTTGCCAGGTGAGCAGCATCATACAGGAGCCTAGCTGGGAATACCCCAGGAAATTAAGATGGCAAAGGACCCTCACTGAAAAGTAAATAATGGAAAGAGCTGAAAATTCAAAGCTCTGAGTTCACAAAGTCCTCTGTAGCATTAAGTATCTGCCCTTACAGTGGAGTTAATATAACTTTGAAGCAATTTGATATGTGATTTCTAAACACAGATGAACGAGGCATGTGCTGAGACAGAAGCAATGCACTCAAGATTTTAGGCAACACAGGTTCAACACAGTCTTTTTGTTCCATTTTTTGGAAAGTTACTAGCACGAGGGGATGTCTATGGTGAGAATTCCCGGCTGTGAACCCAGCACACATAAGTGCTTTTCTCATCTGGAGGGGGCTGCTGATTTGGGAAACTCAGAGCTTCAACAGCAGTTGGGAATTCACACAGAAAAAATGCTCAAGCATGACAGTGAGAGATTACATGTGAGATTACAATGTCAGCTAAAAAGTTCACAAATTAGTGTCAACAAAAGGATTAAAGTAATTCATTGTTCAAGGACCTGTTTAGTTAATTGTTTTATCCTGAGTGTGCTTACGAAAATGCCACTAATCGCAAGGGATGTTGCAACGTGTTAAGAACTGTTTCCTGTTAAGAAAATGGACAGCCAACCAGTCCAAAACTGATGGCAGTACCCAGGGGTTGGTGACATTCGCCTTCTGAACAAACCTTGGAAAGCCGAGGGATGGCTGTGGGGTATTTGCTGCTCGGAAACACCAGGGGCAGCATTTGCTGCGGATTGAGCGAGCGGGGCTCGCAGCGCAGCAGCCGGCTGCCTCTCGCCTCGAAAGGGAGAGCTCAAACCACAAACCGAACTCTCGAGGTGCTGCTTGGCAAAAAACGAATCTTAAACGTCTCTAGTTAAAATGCAAAAAAAAAAAAATCTTTGTTTGGAAAGATCATTCTCTGGGTTCTATGAAATCCTGTACGAGAGAGAGAATTCCTCCAGCTGTCTTGGTAGCTTCCGGAGCAGCACCATGGATTTCATATATTCCCACAGCCACTTTGAAAACGCCAGCCAAGCCATCATTTAAAACACTGTTACATATTCTCCATGAGATTCGTGTGTTACTGTTGCACGTGTGTTATGTGACCGACACCCTTAAACACAACAATGACGTCTGAGCTGTAAAGAACAAATAACAGCCCAAGCAAGGCCTGAAGCAAAGTTAATATTGTCTACTATTTTACAAACATTATAATTTCATTTTCTAGCTGTGCCATTCCACTGTTCTCAACAGATGCAAGCTACTGTTACATATCAAATAATAACCCACTCTTCCTCAGTGGTTCAAGGTTAAACAACAACAAAAAATCTTTTTCCTGTTAGTAATAATGCCTTCCTCTGAGGGCAGCACAATCCCAAACCCTCTCCCCAGACCAAAATCTCAAAGCATTTGCTGAGACAAGCATGGGTTTGAACATGCTGGAGACTGTGGCTGATGCTTACCAAGCCAGAACCTGGAAGCTCACATCTTGCAATAAACCCTCATGTTTGTTGCCACATGAAGGAGGTGGGGGTCATGAAAATGGGGGCCTTTATATTTTCTGTATGTCTAATGCTGCATATCTTTTACATTCTGGGGGATTTTCCAGGAATGTGTCACTTCATCACTGGCATTCAAAGTATGTATTTGCAAGACCTTGGAAGGGGATAAAAACACCTGAAAGGGTTCTTGTCAGCTCCTCCTCATCCTCGGCTTAATGGTCTCAGTATGCTGAGATGAAATTTGTGTATTCTTCTGTCCGGACCCGTCGCAGAACTGAAAGCGATAATGCACCCATGTACTAAGGGTTGCACAGTCCCAAAAGACCTTGGAGGTTTTCCATCAGGGATGTGTCTCTGCGTGCTTGGGGGGCCATTTTTATTCTCAGAGGTATTTGGGAATTTGGCTAATGCAGCCACAGTAGTACAACAGCATATTGCTTTAATAAAGTCGGCCAGCTCCCAGCTATTTCTGCATCCTCCTTTACAGCTCACCTACAACAACACGCAGAACCTGACGGCTGCCAGTTGCAGCAAGGCCAGTTTCAGAGGCCAGATCTCGCAGTCTAAATTTGCCCTGCTCTAAATAGAGGAGCCGGGCGAGAAAAGCACTAAGCCTGCGGCTTTCCCGGGGAGGAACCCCAGTGTAGGCGCTACGTGACTTGCCCCGGACACCCAAGAAGCTCCTGTCAGCGCGGGGAGCTCCCACATCCCGAGCCTGACCCCGTGTCGTGCACTCGTCCCGTGCATGCGAGCGCCCTAGAACGCAATGCTTATTTTTATACCGTCTGTTCCAGAGAAACCCAGCTGGTAGAGGAGCGCAGCGCCGTGATTTATTTGAGAACTCCCTCGTACTCGCCTGAAGGTCTCGTCGCCGGGGGAGGAGGGAGAGCGCGGGAGGCTGCGCTCCTCGGCAGCTGCTCCGCGCCCGGCCCGGCACCCAGGTAGAGGGCGAGGAGGGGAGCGGGGATTTCCTTGGCTTCCTCCCATGCACATACCTCCCGGGGAGCGGCAGCGGCCCGACTCCCCTCGGCGGCCGCTGGGAGGCTCCGCGCCTCGCCCCGGCCTCCCGGGCGCCGCGTCCCCGGCCGCGCTCTCTGTCGGTGACACCCGCCTCCCGCCCCCGCTCCGCTCCGCGCCGCGCCGCACGGAGGGGCCGCGGGCAGCTCCGGCACCGGCAGCGCCGACAGCCCACCGGCAAACACCCGCCCGCCGGCGCGGGCATGGAATATACAAAAACACAAAGGAAAAGTGGCTGCTGGACTGTTCTGGGGGCAAAATGCTGGAAGTTTGTAAGTGCAACTCTCCGTTTGTAATTGCTGTCTGAAGAGGGGCTGGGTTGCTTGTTTGTGTTTTTTTCCCCTCTTCCCCTTCTCCCCCCTACTCCGTGCTTTTCTTGAAACTGTACTTGAAACTGTTCAATATCTGGGAGTAAAAGGGAAAGTACGCGAGAGGAGTTCTTTGCCTGGGTCCGTAGCTTGCTGCTTAATGAGGGGGGAGATGAGCACTGAAAGCAGTACGGATTTATCCAGTGCCTCAATTAAGTGAAGGCGAAGCGTGGTTTGGAAGTCCCCTGACTGACATTGTTCCGGACCGGGGGATCTGTCTCTGATTTTTAGAGGAACTACAGTTTAGCGGCAGCCAGCCGGACACAGTCACCACGCCGCAGAGTGGCCAGCAACGAGCGGGCGAGAGAAACGAGAAAGCACAAAGACTGAACTAACCCGACCCTCCTCCTCTTTCTCCTCCTTCCCCGGCTCTTTATTTGCACATTTACTAAAGACTTAAAAGGAAAAAAAAAAAAAAAAAATCCAAAACGAGAGAGAGAGAGAGAAAAACCCCAACAAACCCACTCCAGCTAAGCTACGAGATTTTCGGTCCGCCGGGGGTTTCTCCGCGCCGCCGACCACGGCAATGCCTTAAATTTTCACTTCAAGGAATAACACCCCCCGCTCCCCCGAAATAAAATAAACCCAATAAACCTGCCAAGTCTCACTCATTCCCGAGGGAGAGCTCCTTCGTCCAGGGATTTATTTTGAAGGCAGCGGCTCATTTGGCTTTTTTTTTTTTTTTTTCCCGATCTCCTCCCCCGGCGGAGCCCCCCCGTCCCCCCTCACCGGGCGCCCCTCGGCCGGGGCTGCCCGGCCCCGACCCCCGCCCCTCCCGCCGGCCGATGCTGGCGCAGCCCTAGCGACCCCCTCCCGCCCCCCGATCTGTCAGCCCCCCGCGGGGCCGTCACCGCCCGGGGGCCGGGCGGGGGTGGGCTGGGGGCGCGGGGCTGACCGCCCTCCGCCCCGCCGCCAGCCCCCGGGCTCGGGCTCCCGCCGCTGCCCCCGCCTCCCCCCCCCCATCCCCCCCGCCCTCCTCCATGCGGCAGTGAGGACCGACCCATCCGGAGGGCCAGGACCGGCAGCCAGCGATGGGCGACACGGCTCCCCCCCAGGCCGCGGGGCTGGGGGCCGGGCTGCTGGGGGGGGGCCCGGCGGCGCCCCGGGTGCACAGCGCCATCGTGGAGCGGCTGCGGGCCCGCATCGCCGTCTGCCGCCAGCACCACCTCAGCTGCGAGGGGCGCTACGAGCGGGGCCGCGCCGAGAGCTCCGACCGCGAGCGGGAGAGCACCTTGCAGCTCCTCCACCTCGTGCAGCAGGGGCAGGGCGCCCGCAAGGCCGGCAAGCACCCCAAGGCGGCCGCCGCCCCCGCCGCCGCCGCTGCCGCTGCCGGCGCGGCGCCCCCGGACTACCACCAGCACCTCCTCGGCAACGGCGGCATCAACGGGGAGCAGCCGGCGGGGGAGCAGCGCGCCTCGGCGCTCCTGGCGGTGAGTCACAGCGCCCGCTGCCGGCGGGGAGGCGCCGCGCCGAGCCCCCGCTCGCCCCTCAGGGCGCCCGGCCTGCCCGCGCCGCCCCG
>CM031857.1:38400973-38444954 GCA_018697195.1 Certhia americana | reverse complement strand
AAGCCCCCGCTCGCCCTCAGGGCGCCCGCCCTGCCCGCGCCGCCCCGCGGGCCCGGGGGTGCGGCGGGTCGCCCGCTGCGCCGCGGGGCCGTCCATGCCAGGCGCCGGGCCGCGGTGGCACGGAAGTGTGCGGGAGAAGGTGGGCCAGGCGCCGAGCTCGGGGGGCTGAGGGCGTGTGTGTGCTGTTCGAAGGGATTTTGGGACTGCTCGGGGTGTTGTTTTGGGTTGGTTTTTTTGCATCACGCTGTGCGCCTAGAAACGCGTCGGGCGCCCCTGCCGTCGCTCCTTGCCAAGGCGGTGACAGCGGCATCGCTGGGGAGGACACGGGCAGCCGACGCTGTCAGCGCGTCCCCGAGCAGGGCTGAAAAGTAGCGCTCGAGTATCACCCGCGTGCAGAATTGTCCCCACTGTCCCACTTCATCCCGTTCGCCCGGGCTGCAGGCACCTACTTTAAGCCCACGGAACTCTGTCAGCGCCCACGCCCGGGGCAGCGGGCACTGCCCGGAGCGGAGCGCCCGCGCCTGCGGGGCAGCTCCGAGCGCCGACCTTGCCAGCGATGCTCCGGTTGTTATTGTCACCCGGAGTGTTTCGCTGAGCAGAGTTACGAGAGTTTTCCAGGCACTGCCGCTCTGTAAATGATACGCTGACCTTTTTCAACTGGAAATTGCTCTGAACATGACAAGGAGGCGAAGCCTTGTCTCCTGTTACTTTCTTACGAGCAGTCAGTGCACGACGCTTTTGAAGGCGTATGCTCCGCTGTGCTGCCTCCCAACTCTTAATTCTCGGCACACACGCGAAACATTGAGAGGAGTGACTGCATCCTGATAGGCCCGCGGCTGCTCTTCGAACAGCTGAAAATAGATCGCTCCCTCTGCTCCAGACATCAAACTTATCTTTCTTAGTGCCTGACGCATGCTAAAACGGGACCTTTGTGGTCGTTTCTCCCTTCTTACCCGTGCGGTGCGTGGATCGACGTTTGGGGCTGCGTTACTCAGCATCATTCGGGAGGGTGATGATGTAAGCGTTAAATGCGATAACATTGTGTCCGAGGGGAGTTTAGGCGCTTCCACCTGACTCAGTGTTCAGATTAAATCTCCCCACATTCCTCGTCACAATCAAGAAAGCCATTATCTTATTTTTCCAGTGTGTATTAATGTAATGCTTTGCACTTGCCTTATGGGAGGGAAAAAAAAATAAAAAGGCTTTTGCCTAATAGTGTACATCCCATAAAAATTCACTTTCTGAAATCAGGCAACAGGCCTATGTGGGGTTTTTTTGCTTTGGTTAGTTTGTTTTGAATTTAATTTTTTTTTTTTTTTTTTTTTTTTTTTTTTTTTTTTTTTTTTTTTTTTGCTAGTTGTTACTATTATTATGAAATAGCTGGAGACAGATGTTTGGAAATGCTAAATGAAACAACTCCCAAGAAAATACTGAAAGACTTTCATCTTTTAAGTGCAGAGAGGTTGTCCTTGTTTCTGAAATACTACTAATGGTATTAGCCTGCTGCTTGCTGGAGATGCTGTGCACGGCCCTCGCTCTATGTTGCACGTTGCATTACCTCCCAGAAAACTGCACACACATGTGTCCTTGAAAAACAAAAGGTCTGACAAAGTCTCCATCATTTTTGCACGATAGCCTTCAGTAATCCTGCTGACAAGGTGTGTGACTTCAGTGAGCATGACGTTTGGGGCCCTGAACCATGTTTTGACACTAAGTAAATGCTGGCTCATGAAACAGCATTGTTGTAATGGTGTCACACTGCACATCCTCCCACTCTATGCTTGACACTGACATTCCTCTTTTGCTGCTCTGATCAAGAAATGGAGAAAGACATTTGTTCAAAGTCACATCTCTGTGTCATGGAGATACACCTTCTCCTTACCAAGAGCTCCTTAGAACATTGTTGCAAATATTAACACGTTGTCTGCGAGGGGTGAATTCAACACAGGGTCATACAACTTTGAGGTAGCACAGCTTTGTGCTCCTGTTCTTGGAAATTCAGAAGGCAGGGATGGACCAAGAAAGAACAGTCTTGCTTTTCCTCCAGCCATAGCTGGAAAATGAATTATCTCTGCTAGTTATTCCAAGGGTACTTGAAGAGGAAGGATGAGGTAGACTAAGCCTGTTGTCCTGTGCATTATAAGTGGATGGGAAAAGAGCAATCTCTAAGCAGAATTCATCCTCTATGGAGTGATTCTCAAAAGGAAATCCAGTGGAATATGCACTATTGCTCTAATTCCTGATTTATTCCTTACAGCAGATGTGAGGTGCACAGGGTCCTGGAACAAGGGGGAGCTCTGAGTTTCAGTTGTGGCACACACAGGGAAGCGCAAGACAGGAGCACGGGTGCGAGTCACACACGGTGTGAGACTGGACACATACCCGACTCCAAGGGGAATGTAAAGCTCCACATGCCTTGTTGTAGGTCCACCAGTTTAAAAAAAAGAAACCTCACAGCTCCACACAGATAAGTGCAAAGGCAGTCATAACTCTCTCTGGGGAGTTGTGGCTACCAGGGCACTCTTTGTCTGCAAAACCCAGCTGGGTTGTTTCCTCTGCTTTGCAGGTCTCACTGCTCTTGTTACACATGCGTCCGCCGTGTTTAGTGGCATTGGATGGGTCATTTACACAGTTGGACTCAAAAGTAAATATTTGACACTTGGTAACATTTGAAACAATGTTTCCTTGAACATATCAAAGTGCTTGAAGTGGTTATCTGACGTTGTTGATACTATTATTTGATAATTATCTTTTCCCAGTGGACAGTTTAAAACTGGCAGAAGAGAGAGTTTTTAGAGGAGTTTGGTTTGGCCATATAACAGTGTTACTTTGATTTTTTGAGAAAGTATCTTTGGCAACAATATTTTCTAATTGGAGACTGGGGATCAGATTTTTTTAGCTGGACCAATGGATGTGGGTGTGTGTGAATGAGAAATTTATTCTTTGGGACACAGCTAGGGAAGCTTTTGTACTTTCTGCTTTCCTGCATTTCCCAAGAGCTGACACTTGTTTATTTATATGGTGTTGTTACTTTTCATGGTGCAGAGTGGAACAGATAAAATATTCTGTCTTTCTTTTATACATACATCTATATGTATGTGTATGCCCTCCAGCACTTAGATGTTTATACTATTTATGCTGTATGTAAACAGTTAGCTCTGGAGGGCATTCCTCAGTGGCTTAAGCACTGAACTGGTAATACCAAAGTTCTTGCATTGCAGTTTCAAGTCTCCAGCAGCCTGTTCATTCCATCGTCCTTCTGACACAGGTGGAGCACTGCCCATTTTGCTCTGTGAATGCTGGGAACTCTGTTTCATGGGCATTAGTGTATTATTCTGGTCAGGTTCTTTCATTGCAGCCATCGCCCCAGTGGCTCTGAGGGTGTTAAGCAATGTTTGTCATCAGTCACAGGTGACTTGTTCTACTTTCATCCATCTCACAGTTGTGCTGAATTATCATTATAAGAATTAATTTAAAATAACAATTAAATGCATTAATATTTTCTGTACTTGGAAAAGTGACTGTGAAAGTGGCCTGCTCCCCAGATGTAGTCTGCAAGCAGGTGAAAAAAGAAAAGGGACAACAATCCCATTAAAGTGATGTATCCAAGGAAGAGTGGAATGTGTTAATAACTCCTGCTCTCCTAAATTCTCATCAACAGCTGTACAAATCTAGAAGAGTCAATGGGGTTGTCCCAGTTCCCAGAGGATCTCAGTGGAAAATAGGGTTGCCTGACTGGTACCAAGAGCCAAGACTGACTTGTAAAACCTCAATTTAGGCAGTTATTTTATGTGGAGATCCTGAATTAATTTCTTTAGGACTTTTGTTTTAATGATCCACACTGTGTTTGCTAAGGTTTGGCCTCCTCTGTGCTAGTGTTAAAGATCCATGAGTATTTTAAAAGGAACAATTGTGCTCTGCTATCTTTGCCCAAGATGACACTTACCCCCATCCCCAAGTTCTTTGTTTTGTTTGCTGCTTGGCTGCCAGGGTGTCCTTCAGAAATACCTGCTTTTTTTGGTTGTGGATGTACATAACCTTTGGAAGTGCTCTGAAGCAAGTAGGATACAGTGACCAGGATGAAGTGAGATTATGGTGTGGTGAGGACAGGTGGATTAAAGCACAAACAATTCTGCAAAGCTAAAGCACAGTCTTTTGACTGACACAAAGTTTGGTGCCAAAGCAATGGAAATGTTCTGTTTGTGAGGTAAAGAAGGACTTCTGTCTGCTCCTTGGGTTTCTGCAGGAGCAAAGCTGTGTTCTGATAATCACAATTTATGTGGCTGAGTCAGGTAAAAAGAGTAAGTCACGTTGCCTGTGTGAGTGGAAAACATTGATCTGCTGTTATGGGCCCTCTGGCCTGCTGCGAGCCATTTGGTTAGGATGAACATGGGTACCATTTTAAAATCTTTGTTCCCCTTAACTGTGAGAACATTTTCCAGACCACAATCAAGAAGACTCCCTGGAAGCTGCATAGAAGCTGTTTTCAATGAGGATTTCAACAAGAGAATTTGTTAAATTAATTAAAATTTTTGCTAGTATGTAAGAGCCTTTTCAGGCCTAGCTCTCCCATCACTTGCCCCCTTTAAGGTTTTTTAATCTTTGAATACATTTAATGAAAATCTCCATTCTGAAACTGTTTAATAGACTGTTTCCACCACCAAAGTTTCTGTAGGCAGTGAGCAGAGAAACAATGTCTCTGCTTGGACTAGATGTGCTCTCCAAGGCCAACCCGTGGGCTTATTAACATCTGTGGCTGTTATGGCATGTCCTCTGACAAAGTTCTTGCATCCCCTGCAGTGCTCAAATTGAGTCCCTTTTCTGTAGCACCACAACAAAGGAAAGTGATATTCAGCTTCTGTTTGTTCTGCTTTGAAAAGTGTGACTACTGCAAAAATGTGAGCTGTTCTGTGGGGAAATCTGAACCTTAGAAAAGTATGTTCTTAGTCAGAGAAGCTGTTTTGCTGAAACTTTGACTTGCATCACTATTAGTACTTCTCTCCTCGCAAAGAACACTCCCTGCAGAAGGAGTATGTGGGGTTCAGTTAGGTTTCGGTGACCAAAAAAAGCCCCAACAGCTAGGTTAGTCAGCAGGTTAAGAAAGGCCACAGTGCCTCTCCTCCTCTTCCTAACTGCAGTCAACAGTCCCTTCTACCAAGATATTGTATTCAAAATCCAGTTGTAGTCTGCTTTTCTTATTAAGTCTGCTGCCTTATGAAACTTCACCACTATCTCATAACTGGAAAAGAATTGCTCCATCCGGGTCCCTTTGACAGCTTTGGGAAGAGTGGTTATCTCCACTGCTTCATTTATGTTGCACTCCGTATGTGGTGTAGGAGGAGCTGGAAGCTGGCTCCAGCTAACAAAGCACTGGCATAGAGGTGCCAGCTCTGCCAGAAAGTCTCTGTGGTCTTGCAAATGTCTCCTGCTGAGCCACTATTTCCTTTCTATGCTTTAGCTTTTCTTGTGGAACAGTCTCACGAGCACATGGGACCTTGGGTTCTGCTGAAGGCTCAACTCTACATGACAATGACTGACACCATCACATCCTAGAATTCAAGCAGATGATTAAAGCAACCACAAGTAACACCTTAGAGAGCTGCATGGTGCCTAGAAGAGCTTTGGCCACCTGGCTGCTCTGAACAGAAGAACAAAGTCTTTGTTCTTTGACCTCTCTCCAGTGTCCCCATGTCATTATTCCCCTGTATGAATTCTCAGTGGTGATACTCCCAGCAGGTGTAGGATGAGGCTGATGGGATTCTGGACAGGTCTGTAAGATTTTCTGCAAATCTTAACCACCGTCTTAAAACCTGGAAAGGGTCTTACCGATATCATGTTGCTTCAGTTTGGAACAGCTTTGAGCAGTGAAAGAGGCAGTGGTCCTGGCTGCAGAAAAGGAGTTGGTGCTGAGTGAGATTTGGATCAAATTTTCAACTTAACAGTACTAAGATACAGATTTTTTCTGTGGGTTTTTGTTGGGGTTTTTTTTCCCTTTTAAATAAAAATACAAACTATTTATGCCCTAGATTCCCATTGGAAAGCTTCCTTTAGCCACTTGAGACCCAACTTGTAAGTTTGTTATACCTTGTCAGGTTCTTCCAAAGTACTTTTAAATGCAAGTAATCAGTCCCTAATTGTACTGTAGTGCCAACATGAATACCTAAACCAAAATACCTGCAACTCTCAAGCAACAGTTTTTAGGTGAGCATGCTGTAAACTAAAATCTAAGTGTTTCCACTCTGACTCTAGGATCTATTCAATAGATTACTCGTGTTATTTCACTTCCATGAATCTTAGTTTCTTCTATGAAAGATACTATTTATCACTTCTGTAAAGTGAATTGAGATGTGATGGTGAGTTTTATGGCTCAGAAGCCAAATTCATTATTGATGGAGCCTAAGACAGAAATTTTGAATGTTTGCTTTGACAAAGCCTTTGAGGAGCTTCAAATCACCTTTTCAACCTTTGACACACAGATCTGAGTATTTGAATTGGAAATAAAAACCTGAATGAGGACTCCAGACCTTGATTTTCATGGCACCATATTGCCAATATTCACAATAAAAGTGCAAGATGTGGCAGTGACCATTCTTTTCAGGAGGGAAAAGCATTTTTTTACTTTCTCTTCATAATCATGAATGTGTATGCTTTATATTTTCTTGATTTACTTGCTCCTGATTCTGCATCAGTTTGCGCTCAAATTAATCTCCCAATTAAATCATCTGTGTCCAAGTTTCATGTACTTGATGCTTCAGCAAACTGGGAGCAGAGTGGGACTGGAACTGAGGGCATGTACACGAGTCATCAGCTCTCTCTGAGCTGCAGCTGCTCCCCAGTGAAAGCAGGTGAGAGCTACCTTGCCCTGCATGTGTTGCTTCCCATCTGGTAGTAATGGAAGATGGTTCACATTTATGGCTTAAGGTGAGAAAAACACTGAAAAATATTGCTTAATTGAATACTTTACACAAAATTCCAACACAGTTAGTGAAAAATTATAATTTATTTTAGTTTTAATTTGAGAACACCTCACGCCTGTGGTTTCACCTACAGGTGTTGGCTTTTCCCTGAAGAAATTCCTTTTATTCAGAAATGGCTGCTCTAGCTATTTTTATCTGTGTCACTCAGTTATAATTCTGATGTGCTTGCAAACCCAGCTGAATCAAGGTGGAGAGAAATTAGTACCAATTAGGAATCAATGTGAAAGTTCTTCTGACAAGTAAGGATGCAGACCTTGCAAACCCATTTGCCTGCTGCAGCCTGAGCCTGAATTTAACTGGAAGATTTGGTAAGATCCTGGACTAGCAGATGAAACCCCGGGTTTCATCGTGGCTATTCTGTTTTGAAGCAAAACATGCTATTGTGCAAGAGTCATTCTGGTGATACCCTGGCTTTATTGTAGATCTCTGCAGCCACCTCCCTAGAGTAGGTGTTGTACAAATACCCAGTGAGAACTGTGCCCTTCTCTGCGTAGCTCAGTGCCTCAAGAGACAAGATAGACAAAGAATGGAAGGAGGAACAGAAGCACAGAAAGGTCAAGTGTCTTGCCCAAGGCCAAACAGCAGGTCAGTGGCAGAGCTGGGAACGGAGCCCAGATTTCCTGACTCCTAGTCCAGCACTCTATTAATCATCTCTTTGCTTTGTGTTCCATGGTCTGTTACTGATCACAGGAAATGTGAGGATGACTTTCCAACAGCTTCAGAATTGCATCTTAGCTTTGGAAACTATTGATCATCAGCAAGTTATTGAGATAAAGAGGTCATGCACTGGTCTCTTGTACATGTATATGCACTAGAGGATTCAGAACTAAGTGTTCTAGGTATCAATTTAAATCCATGACACTGAAAAGCCATATTTCATAATGCCAAATGTTTCTTCTAAGTCAAAAATTTAAAGGGTTTTTTTTTTTTTTTTCATATGCTATGTACAAAGTGGTTTGTTTTTATAGCATTACCCATCACAGTTGAACTCCTATATTGGTGCTTGCCCTATAAATTATTTATTCCTTGAAAATGAGTTACAACAGTTATTTAGTTAGCAGGGCTTTTCTTCTCAATGGAATTTACCCATGAAACAGTCAAAAAACCAGTAAGTCAACAGTCCTGAGATGATAGTGATCCTTACTTATTTTCATTCCTCACTGTAGGATGTATTCAGTTTCCAAAGCCTTTCAATGGATTATCTTGATCACAAAGCTAATTATACCTGTGAGATTTTTTTTTCTTCAGAAAAATTTTGACTTGAGGCAAAACTCTGGCTACTGTGGTAATGACTTACTGAAAGTCTCTTGTAAACAATAGTATAATCACTTTCTTATAGTCATGGCAACAGTGTTTAAGCAATGAGCTTACTGAACATAATGTGCACTGTCTCCACTGAATAGTATTATTGCAGCACTGAAGTGTATGCTGCTCATTTTCAGAAGACTTGGAGACATAAATTATTCAGCAAAACAACACTGCTTCAAAAAGCATCTTTGAAATCATTGCATTCTGTACTAGCCAAAGAAGGACGTTCATTGGTGCTGACAGGACTGTGTTTAGTTGCTGCACAACATTGGAGTTTGTGGTCCAGCCTTGCTCCCATAGAGTTTAAGGGTGTCTGTCTCAAACCCCTTAAGAACTGTGCTACCTGTTAGCAGGATCATGCTTCCCCTGGTAGTGTCTGTTGATGTGGAGGGAAGAATGGATCAGGAGGATCAATCCTGCACATATCCATGGTGTGAAAAGTAGAAGGAAGAATTTGGTTTAACAAACAGGTGGTTTACTCAATCCGTTCCTTGGCCCAGAGGATCACCTGGATGCCTACTCAGTAGGTTGGGGAGGTACCTTGGGGAGTGGGCAACTTCACAGGAAGATTCAGAGTTGAACCCCAAGATAAGAAACTGTCCCTGATTTTTCTGTTTATTTTGGTTTTGTATCTCATTCAAATATCTAGACCTGAAGGAAAGACCTTGTTGGCAACACTTGTTGTTCTGGGATGAGTCATTCCACCATATTTTAGAAATACCACCTCAGTGACAGTTGGCAAAAATGCTGCATGGGCTGTTCAGTTTATGTTTTTCACTTTGGAAAATCAGACCATTTATTTAGAGTTCTGTTGCTTTAGAAACCATCCAGACACGACAGGTTCATAGTTCTTTCCCTTTTTAGAGTCTGTTCTTTAGAAACTCACGTACAAGACAGGTCATAGTTCTTTCTTTTCCCTTCTTTTCCCGTTCCTTTTACCTGTTAAATTTTCCATTTTCCCTTTTGCCCTTTTACCTTTACTGTACTTTACTTTCTTGTTTCCCCTGTTCCTTTCCTTTACCTGTACTTTCACTCTTACCTTGTCCCTTTCCATTTCCCTTTCCCTTTCACCTTTTCACTTTCCCTTCCTTCTTTCTCTTTCTGGTCCTTTTCTTTTCATTTCTTTCCTTCCATGAACTTTTTCTTCCCCTCACTATTTTTTTCCTTTTATTTCCATTTTCCTCATTGTTAAGGTATCTCAACATCTGCAATTTCAGTCTTGATTATGATCTGATTAGCCCGTCCTGAAACCGCCTGTGAGAAATACTGTGGACGTGGCACTGTGGAACATCAGCCTAATGTAGGATCAGGCTTTTTATTTCTGATCATTATGCTAGTTTATAGTCAATTATTTTGTTTTCCAAAGAAATGCATTCTCTCTGCTTCTCTGAAAGCTTTTGGTTCGACATCCTTCCAAGCTAGACAGACTTGGTGTTCAACATGCAGCCGCTTACCTCCATGGCCCAGTTCCCGGAAACACTTATGCGTGTGCTTAATTGTGCACACATGGGTAATCGCACTGAAATCAAGATGTGTCGAATTAAGCAAGTCAAGAAATATTTGCAGGGTTTGGTCTTTGTTCAACAAACAGGCCTCAGCCTGGCTGAAGTCCACAACAGGCTACAAAAAGAATCCATATTCAGAAGTAAGTAGTGTATTAATTATCAATTGACTTATTTCCTTAAACAAGTTAATTCTGTACTTTTAAAAACTACTTTCCATTTTTCCTGCAAATCCAATTGCCCTTCCTTTCACACTCATTTTTCCTCCTTACTGCTCAACTCCCAACAGACCTGAGCTGCCAACCACATGATTCCATTTTATAATGATTTGTGTTCTGATGTTTCTTTTTTCCTACCAACTTTGTGTATTACCATAATGGTTCCTAGGGCATATTTTGGCCAGCTTTTAGGGAGAAAGAGAGTGTCACAGTGTTTCAGACCTTCATTTCTAAGTGCAGTATTAAATATAATCCTTATAATTATAGCACTGCCACTTGGACCACTGTAGTTCAGGCTATGTCAATATGTTGTCAAAAGCTCTCTTTTTCAGGAGCTGAAACTCAGTCATGTTGATTGAATTGAAATTTGGTGGCCAGCAGCTGCAAACACACTCTGGCCCCATTCCTCCCCCACCCCCACCCCCTGCTTTTTTTTCCCTCTTTACTACAAAGTCGTCTTGCTTTCCATCAAAGTCATAGTTTAGAAAACAGAGTTAATGGCTAATTCCAGGCTCAGTTATTCTGAGCCATCCCTTTGGGTAAGTCTAGACTGCCCTTCCAGGGGTGCCCTGAGGCAACCTGAAGGCACAATCTACTGTCTGTGTGTGGATGGTGAATCTGAGAGCACAGCCCAGGTGCAGTGTGAATGAAGGCCCTCCTCAAACTAGGCATGACCATCCTTCATGTAGGAGCTCCTAGGATGCCATCAGTGGCACTCTCAGCAGCTAAGGAAGCTGTAGATGAGCCTGGGCTGAAGTCTGTGAGGCTCCTGTGTAAGCAGGCCTGGGAGTACCACAGCCTTCTCCCCTCTCATCCCCTTGGTCAATGCCATACAGACCTTGCTATTCATTTAAGCAAGGGCATTGGGATGAGGGCAATTGCCAGCAGCAGTATACTGCTAGTTTAACACACAACATTTTCAGCCCTCAGGGACTGGTGGGAAGAAAACAGCTTTGAACTGGGGGAAAAAATAACTGCATCCAGTAGTTGTATAGCATGATCCTGTCATTTTTGGTACTTAGAAACCAAAACAAACCACCAGCTTTCATAACACAAGATATCCAGATTTTAAAAGGTGCCACTTGGAAATACATAGTAACTACTTTTCATAAGGCCCTTTAGTCCATGTGTTTACAGGTGGACCAGAATAGCTCTGCAGAAGTTAATCCAGTCCCTTGAGTAAACAGTATGTACTTCTAAAACTTTCTATATAAACCAACCATATGTAAGGCCTTTGACATACGTTTGTACCACACACAATACATCTGAGGGACCCTGCTAGAGCCAGGATGGCTAGTGAGGCTAATAACCCCCTTGCTCATATACTGAATGTGTGTTCATTCTGTCATGCCTCTGAAGGATAACAGCCTTTGGATGACGGGTGTGCCAAAAGGGCTATTTACTGCAACACTTTATTATGTGGTTCTTGCAGCCCTCTCCCAGGACGTACTGTCTGTGCTTGGGTCTCCCAGGCTGCCATCAAAGCACAGGCTCTTTGACACAGGTCAGAAGGACTCCTCACCCCAGCCCTGCATTGCTGCTTTTGGTCACTGAAGTCACATTCACCCCCTTCCCCGGTAAAGTTCTTCTCTGCTGTCCCCCTCCTCCACTTCCTAAAGCTATAAGCCATGTCTCCTCCTCCCCATTCACCCCCTCTCACCTGGGTTATTGCCCTCACATCTCTCCTTTCATGCTTCTGACACTGCTGCTTCATAATGTTGTTTTTCTAGTTTGGAAAGGCCAGAGGGCCAGGCTAAGAGAGACACGCTGAACACATGTTTTCCACATGTTCTCCTCATCTTCCCTCATACTGCTTCTCTAGCTGTCTTTAGCTTTTTGCTTAAATGGGACATCTAATGACCATGAGTGTATTCTCTTCTCTTATTAGTTTTATGAAGGATGAGCTCAAAGGTCCTGTGGCATTGTCACAAGAAACTTGGATCAAAAACTTCTGTGAGTTGATAAGGCACTTGTATGTTCTTTGGCCCTTCACAACAGGCCATGAGCACTCACAGACTGGGCACACAGTTGTGAATGCTTAGGCTCCAGTTCAGAAAAATACTAAAAGAATATGTGTGGCATTAAACATATTATTAAATACTTCTCTGTTTGAGTGCTGCTTCGTTGAAGTTGACCCCGTTCTGGAGGAGGCATCTTTATTGGTCTGATTCAGAAAATACTTAAGGGCATACCAAATTTTTAAGAATAGTAGTTCATCCAGTATCTGGTATTTTTAGTGACTCTTAAGTAGGGCTGGGTGGTGCAGGCAAGGCAGAAAATGTGGAAGCTCTCCTGGTCACCTTTTACATTTTCACTCACTCTGGAATCTGAGTGTCTCTGAACTGTAGACACGTTTTGGTAGTGCTACCGCCTATTTGCCGCTTGAATGTTCAGTAGCATAAGTATGTTGTATACCCAGGTGCAGATTATTTAAAGCAACTGCCATTAAATGAAAAGCAATTATATCTTAGAAAGGTAATGCTTCATAAAGAGTTAGCATTATTTCTATGACTGTGTTTGACAGGGAGTTCGTCTCTTGGACTCTTGGATTCCTCTCCTGCATCCCAATGACCAGTCTGGGAACAGTTAGGAGTCCAAATCTTTTTGACTTAAGACATGTAGGTATCAAATCTTCTCTGTACTGAACTGAAACCAAGGAGAACTGGACATCTAATTGTATTTTTGAATCTCAGCCTAAAATCTCTGGAGACTTTTGGAACATTTATCCCTAGGAGATTTTTCTTGAGTCAAGAATACAGGCTGGAGCTATGGCTGAAAAAAAATGCCAACATGTGACATCAGTGCATCAGTCAATGAGTCATCCATCAGTGCCAGAGGACAAAGTATTCTTTGTATTTACCTAAGAAGTAGTTACCTATTTACCTTCTGAAATTATGCTTGTAGTACTAACTTGACATTTTGGTTTGCTGTACAGTGAAAACACTGTTTTAAATGCCTTGTATAAAGGCAGGCTTTCTTGTTTCTTGAACAGTTAGAAATACTAGAGAACAAACGTAAAAGGCCCATTTCCTACCTAGCTTGTATGTGTGGTCTAAGAAAAATCCTGAATTGTGCTAGTAGGAGACAGTCCAGTCTCTTTTCTTGCCAGTGATGTGTTTGGCCTTTAGAGAAGGCTGAGTTATTATCATTGCCTTCTGATCTGTCACTGTTTCTGCTTTCCCTCTGTTTTGGCTTTTCATTCCACAGATATATTACTGAAAATGTACTTTAAAAAATTAAAGGCAATAATTTATTGAAAAGGGCTTTACCTATAAAGGACTCTAGGCTTACCACACACAGGCAGGTCCCAGCTGGGAAATCCAATATTAAGGCTGAAACTGTGTCTCTCAGACTCGCTCTTTCTCATGGTCCTTGCAGGGTAGTGGGCTGCCTGGACTTCCCCGCACACATGGTAACCATCGATCTCAGTGTGGTATTAAGAAGCCAGTGCTAGAAGCTGAAGGCAGAAGAAGAGCAGAAGGGCAAAGGAGGGGAGTGGAATTTTGCTGTCAGTGCTAAAATGTCTATCTCTGTACAATCCTATGACATGTAAGCAAAGGAAGCTTGAAAAAATTACCCCGAGACTAGGAAAGCAAAGTGTTGCAGAGCAGGATAGCCATTCTTTCGAGATGTAGTAAAATTATTTTTTGTCATTTTCCAAGGAAAAAACTGCACTGATCCAATTTGACTGACTCCACTCTACCAGTGCAACAGAAGCCAGTGGCCAGATCTCCTGTTTTATCAGGTTTATTACAAGACAATTGCAAATCTAAAACTTGTGCTTTTCTGTCTCTTGATATTCTTTGTCTCCTCAGAACAGGTTTTCTCCCTCAGCATTTAATCCCTCTTTAGCCATCACCTTTTCCTGCCTTACAAACCACTCTGTATGTGCACTTTGAAGGTTGTGGGGACACCAGATTAATGTGAGAGCTTTGTAGGGGAGGCTGGAGCCATTGCCTCGCACAGGAGCAGTGAGCTACATACTAGGGCCTGGCTTTTTATGAGATGGTCTGTAAAGGTACAATATTACAGGAGCAATGGATCTGAAAGCAAAACAAAACTGCTTACAGCCAGAGACATTTAAGTCCTGCATGAACAACTCTGCTGGTCTTTTGTAACCATCTCTTATCTAATCCAATCTAACCTAACCTAACACATTAGCATCTTTACTGCATTTATTATCCTTTTATCAAGGAATGGCAGGAAGGAGACTGGGGCCTTGGTAAAAGCATGAGGCAGAGAGGCATGAGACATAATGTTGAGCAAAGGTTAAAAGAGCTATACAAGCTCTTTTATTAGGCAATGAGCATTGCAAACAGCAGACCTTCTTGTCCTCCCATCCCACTGGCTTTGGGGTAGTGAGGACCTGCTGGCAGAGACTTGATGTGGTAACTGAGCTGCTATAGCAGAGAAATGGATTGTTCAAAGATTTCCTGTAACTTAGAGAGTTGCACCAGCAAAATTCAAATGCAAGGCCATGGATACCTCTGATCAATGCTCAGAAACATTATTAATGAGACTATTTTTCTGAAGAAGTCCTGTAGTTTCTACACCATCTGATTTCATTTGGTTTCCTTGATGGGAATGAGCTACAGCTACTGTCAGTTTATTTTCAGCTAGTTTTACTGGTGACACTGCTCAGCAACACATGGTTAGGATGGTCTGGTTAATCAATCCTCCTCCTCGCTACCTCTCCTTCTCATTTTTTGTCTGCTCTTGCATCTCAGAAACATTTCTAGCAATTCCCTTTACATAACAGTTGCTGAGGCAAGGGGCTGTCTAGTTATGCTCTAGCAGAAACCCAAAATGGACGAGGTTGAAAGGCAACACAGTGGGTCATCTGATCCAACCCCACTGCTCGAGCAGGACTGTCCTAGATGCAGGATTATGTGTCCTATGGTGCAGGATTGCATCCAGATGGTTCTTGAATATTTCCAGTGAGAGAGACTCCACAATTTCCCTGGGCTACCTGTTCCAGTGAGGAGCTCAACTAATAAGAAAGATGCACCCTTCACACAAAAAAATTCCTAAATCAAGCATGACAGAGAGGCACTCAGAGGTGCTTATGAGGGCCCATTAAGATCCTTAGCTAGGATGGGCTGCTTAGCAGGAGACACAGTGAGTGCCTTTCCCACTCGCAGCAGTCAGAGGAATGTCTGCTTATTCATGAAAACAGTCCTAAAAAAGAGAAAGAAAAATTAAGCTGGAATGTTTGGTTCCTATTGGAACACTTGCAGCTTGCACTGGTGATGATGTCCACTGGTGTGTCTAAGGGCTGTCTGCCAGCAGAAGACACCACTGATGTGGTGGGGGGTGCAGGCATGCAAACCAGAGCAACTGTGGCTGCTGTGACTAATGGCAAGGGACACTTCTGACTGGGTAGGGATGAACCACAATGTAGGATGGTGATATGAAGGGCTTTGCATTTGCTTTCCCAGTGTGGGCTAAGTGATTCCTTGGCTTGAAAGGAACACTAGGCAGATGGCTGAGAACTTCCACCCCATCTGTCTGTGAAGGGAAGGAGTACCTGGTGTTGCAGAATGAAAAGGTCTGATTTACTGGCAGACAATGGCTTTGCATGCAGAAAGGCACTTGAGTAGCTGGGTACAAAGCAGAAAATGAACATGTAGCCCTTGCCTAGCCCTTGGCCTGGGCCAGGACCCTTCAGTTTTATACCCAATCTCATTACTTTCTTCTGATCAACACCAGTGAGAGAAAGAAGAGAATCTGTACCGATAGCTACAAGGCTGTAATTTCACCTCTGGTTAATGAGCCATTTGATCTTTGCTTTACTGGTCTCGCTGGAAACCAGTCTGAACTCCTCCAGATGAGGCTGGAGCTAACATGGAGCTAACATCCTAACACACATCTGCAGCCATCACCAGTGGCACATGAGGGAGTGACAGAGGGAATGTCACGTTCATCCTAAGGCTCCCCAGCCTATTGAAGGGAATCTTATCACAGCTGAGGCAGACTAGTGCAAAGCTCCAGATGCTTTTCTGGCTCTGTTGGTTCTGAAACTGGTGTGGCAGTGCATCACAGAGTACCAGGAGGAAGTTTTATTTTTGTGTCTCAGTAGGAGCCACTGGGCTGTTCATGTTGCCACTGAAGAAAAAAGGACTGGCCCCAACCTTAAAGTGGAATGCTATGTTCTTAAGATAAGGACAAATCAAATTAAAAATCATTTTCACAGAAGAACTAGTTTGGGTTGAGTGGCTTTGTCTGGGTCATCAGTACATAATCATAGGGTAACTTCTTTTCTGTGTCCTTGTTCATGTTAACACACAGAGACTTGCATGCTAACCACCGTTTTTACCACCACCAAAATCTAGAGGTCCCTGACCTCTAGAATTAAACTTACAGGCTATCATAGTGTGGGTGGACGAACCAGCTTTTTCAGGGTAGTAGCTGAGAGTCTCATTTCCTCTGTGGATGAGCCACAGAAATGGATGCATAACACACACTGATCAGCGGTTTACATTTTGGCCTGTGCAGATGTAACCCAGCAGCCAGGGTGAAGCAATCTTAAAATGACATGGAACATACTGTCATTAGGACCTCATCACACTGTGGGTATCAAATGAAGTGCTTCTCTTGCCAGTGAGAGTTCAGCTCAGTGTAAGGGTGTCAAGATTTGGTGAGATATGTGTATGTCTATAGTGTAAAAAACTCACCCTCTTTCTTAAGCTGTCCACATGAAAATATCTCTAATGTAAGCTTGAGTAAATTATTCAGGCTGGGGGTATGGTTCAGAGAGGATCTGCGCTAACTTGGACTGCAGCACATATAACTGAAGTGCTGTTAGTCCACCAGAATCCTTGTTAGTACCATTCACCCCAAATGAAGGATGAATTCTCCCACAGGTTGTACGGGACCAAGACAAACAGCAGAGCTTCTGTACAAGGGACTGTGGCCCCACAGTGCCCCAGTCACACGTGTGTCAGTGAAGAAAAACTAATGGTGGCAGGATTTTGCAGTAGGGACTAACACCCTTGGGTCACTTGTCCTGCAGCAGAGGTTCACACCTTCACACAGGCTTACTCCAAGGCCAGGCACATTGAAAGCACGGGGCTACCTCAGCCTACATTTAAGCTTGAATACTGGGAGTATTATTTCCATTTTGAACTTTTTCCAAATAAATAATTTTTTCAAATGTTGCAAAAATAGTTAAATAATTCTGTAAAGCCTGAAGAACATTCTTTTGCATTAGGATTTGAATTGGAAATGGCTGTTTGGGGGCCAATTTACTTTAAAAATTACTTTGTCCACAAGGAGCTAGTTGGCCTACGGTATTTCCAGCCTACAAAGCATTTTTTTACTTTAACGAGGGCCTAAAAGCTAAACAAGAAAAATCTTAGTCCAAAGAAATTCCGATATTGCTTATGCCAGGAAAGCTATATCCATTCTTGAGTTTACACTGCTGAGGTTTAGTGGCAGAGAACTGCCCATATGCTTATCCATGCTGTCACACATACCCTCAAATTATCTAAAAACAGGGTAGCATTTCTTACACGGAGCAGGTTCTTACCGTGTCTACATGGGACTATAAAGTCTGTGGATATATCTGTCAATCTTTTATAAACTGCAGATCCTCTAAAAGTTTTCCAATACATAGGAAGGTTCATTTACAGCTAATTTAAGCCTCGTGGCAATTGACTTGCTTTTCTTACTTAGCTTTCACAGACCGTTCAGAAGTTGTCCTCAGATCCTCATGGGTCTGCAGACCACAGCTTGAAAACCACTAGCTCTTAGTTTAAATAAGATACTTTGGGGCCTTTTGGGCCTAATTTTCTATAGCCTTGCAGCTTGTGAGGTCTTATATACCTATGCAAAGTGTGAGTAAAATGCTACCAGATGAGGATGGTGGTGTTCAGCTCTGGTGTTGGCTTTTATTTGGACAGGTGTGAAGGATGCCAGTGCAAAGTAGCGACAGATCAGGGCCCCAGCACTGCAACTGCTGGAGCACCAGTAGCTGCTCCCTCCTCCGTGATCTTGAGCAGCACTACTCACAGCAGAGCTGAGGAACAATTCTATTTTCAGAACCATCATTCTGCTGTTATTTCCTGACAGCCATGTACAGGCCCAGCACATCAATTACCATAGCAAGGATCAGGCCATCGCACACCTAGGGGTGACAGGTGGCTTTCTCAGTCTAAGGGGCTCTACTCAGGGTTCGACACTTGCTTTGTAGTTTGCACCCCAGTCCAGTCTCAGTGTGCTTAATTCTTTTTGGTGTTTCTTGTCTTGAACACAGAGAAACAATCTTTTTATTCAAGCAAAATAGAGTGAGAAGTGTTAAGTGTTTCAGTGCCTTTCTTTCCTTTGATCTCATGCAGATCCCTCCATGCAGAGGGTTGCATGGTCTCCATCACTATCTCCTTTCATGCCCAATAATTAGCACAGGTCCATGGGTTGGGTGCAATGCTATCCTTCCCTGTGCTATGAGGGGAGAAGTAGAAGGGGTTGGAGCAATTGTTTGCTGTGTTGATGACTGTGGTGTTGCCATGGAAAAGCTGGAGAATTCAGGGGAGTTTGTGTTTTGTTGGGCAGGGAGCCAGCCTCTTCTGACTTATTACAACTGTGTGAGTGAGTGAGCCATGCAGAACTTTATCCCTCTGTAGCAATTCCAAGGCAGGGAGAAAAAGAAAAGGACAGGACTGCTTTAATAAGGAGGAGTGC
Source organism: Certhia americana (assembly GCA_018697195.1). Taxonomy (NCBI): domain Eukaryota; kingdom Metazoa; phylum Chordata; class Aves; order Passeriformes; family Certhiidae; genus Certhia; species Certhia americana. The sequence continues at coordinate 38,426,270 of CM031857.1, read as the reverse complement.
AGTGCACTTTGCTAAGGCTGATTGCATGAAACACAGAGATGCAGAAAAAAACCCTTTTGCTATTTTCCACTTTTTTTTTTTTTTTTTTTTTAATTGGCAGAATGTGTCCACTCTCTTCTAAGGACTGAATTTAGAGCAGTGCAAATAATAAAATCTCAAGTAATCCTCCTGGAAGTGAACAGAGCCATTTAATTGGCTGTATCTGTACGGAAAGGAACATTTGGAGTTCTGCTGAGTCTGAGTCCATTAAAGTCTTTGATCTGTTCCAGAAACAAAAGTGGAAGCAGACTATACTGTTTTCATTATCTATTCTGAATGAAGTGCAAAAAGTAAATACACAGTGTAAACAGGGAAAAAAATTAATCAAGGCCTAGGTCCAGCAAAAAGCTATCTTCCTACTGAGCTTCCCATACTCTGAGTAGTGCCATTATTCCCTGGAGGTGGAATTAAAAGTGATGCATGCTTTCTACAAATCACTTTCTATGGGCAGATCTCAAAGCAATTTGCAAAACAAGCCAGTTCCATTACTCCCACATTAGAGAATGAATAACTGGGGCCACGGGGCTCATCCAGGAGAGCAGACCCTGCCTGAATCCCTGGTTAGCCACTCACCATGCTCCTTCTGAGTGTACAGAAACTAGGTGTGGGATGTCAGGGTTATTCCAAAGCATTAAAACATGGCTCCATAGTATAAGTTGTTGTAACTGACTATTCTCTACAACCCTGGCTGCCATGTCATGTTCTTGTGTTGTATTTAATTAAATAGAAGCAACTGCCTCTTCCTGAAATGTATTTGAGAAGGCAGGAAATAACAGGATTTTTTTTATGGACTCTTTTTGCTTTCAGAACTTCTGGATGTTTAAAAATTCCATTTTTATAGGAAAGAAGTGCTGCAGGAGTAATTTTCTGATTTTCTTTTTTGAATTAGAATTTCCTACCTGACTGTTCAGTGGTATAATAGATGGACCTAGGTGTCCTATTTTAACATACTCTTCTCAGGGAAAGGTGTTCTAAATGTACATCATAAATTGTCATCTAGCAAAGCTCTGATTTCTAAAAGAACAGAAGAAAGGAAAATTACTTCCTATAGGGATTGGCCAGGGAACACACAGGGAAATCTTGGCTCTGCATGAGTCACGGACAAATTTCTGGAGCTTGCAGCCCTCCTGTGATCATACTTGGAAGGTGAATCCTGCAAAATCTCTGATCCTGTGAGACTCCCATGAGATGCAACCAACAGCATTACCCTCTGTTTGCTTCCAAAGGTAAAAAACTGCCTGGGTATATCACCACAGCCTCTGATGTTAGGCTGGCTTGCAGTGTTCTGTGATTACGTTGGGAGCTTCAGCTGAGACGGTGGGGACAGATCTTGCCAACATGGGTGGTGACAGAAACTTCTTTTGGTTTCACTGTGATCTAGGTAAGGTCTAAAGGTTAGGTATTCACCTAAAAGCATAGGATGCACTCATAGTTTGTCAGTGAAGCCATTGGCTCTTTTCTGTATCACATTGCATTTCCTAGGATTTGCCTTTGAAGATGATTGTCTAGTTACTTGATGGCTGTGATATCTCAAGAAGTTACAATACAAAGTAGATTAACTTTGTCTTCCAAATACAGCAGGACAAATGAACTAGTGTAAATAATGTGGCTTGATGAAGATGTCACAGCTTACACCAGCAGAGGACATAGCCAGAGAGATGAAGGGTTGCTGTTTTAAAGCCAAATGTCTACTCAAAAGAGTTGCTTTTATCCTGCTATTTTTTTTTTCTTACTTATTTCTGTGGCATTACTGGTTCAGTATGGAAATTTCTGTCCTCCCCACAGAGTTGTAGTAGCTACACGTTCAGGGGCACTCCAGATTAATGAGATCTGCAACATCTTTAATCTTTCCTCACAGCATGCTGTGCTTGGGATGCAGTGTGTGAGAAAGACCAAAAGTGAGGGATGCAAGAAATGCAGTCACACAGGAAACTGAAACTGCACTGTCATTCATTCCTGTAGTACAAAAAACCCTTTCTGTAACCTCAGTTTCCTGATTCCTGTGTGACTGGGGCCAGATTTGCCACTGGTGCAAACTGGCGCAGCACTACTGACTTCAGCTAACAACACACCGGTTTACTCCAGGAGATAACTTGTTCCAAGTCCTTTCAGCAACAAAACCAAGAGGAAAACAGGTGTGGATGAATCCAAAACCAGCGAGGTCTTATGAAATGAAGGGATTGTTTTTGATAGTTGGTGAGCATGAAGGCTGGGCTTCTTAATGACACTTGAACACAGTTCTACCACTGTTTTTCCAAAGGAAAAGCTACTGCTGAGTGTTCAGTATGTGCAGTATGTGAAAGTATCCACAAAGCTGTTTATCATTCAGAGAGTCATCCCTAAACTGAGCCATGTCTTGAAAATGAATTTTTTTGTATGCTGCTCCATCTGAGGAACTAATGAAGATTCCTTCCTTAAGGATGCTAATGTTTCTCAGCTTTTTCTCCACTGGCCAGAGAGGAGCTGGCTGATATAAATTGCAGCAGCAATTTTCTGGGGTCATGCATGCTGTGGTGTCAGAGAAATCTGGGAAGTCAGCTTCCGGAGTTCCTGTTTTATTTTCCTCCCCTGAGGCAAAAATGGTCTTAATAGTAATGAGAGAGACCCCGCTAAGGATATGTCCTACAGCAGGTCTTGCTGTGTTAGTTTATAATATTTTCAGGCCCCCAGATATGGGTGTCAATGGTGCTTATGTTCTTCTACAAGTATCAGGGAAGTTAAACTGGCAGAACTGGGGTGAGGTGGGAAGAAAAGGGAAGGAAACCTCTGCACACTCCTTCCTCTGGCCCCAGGGGATTTGTTCTGTTTGCATTGGGCTTGTCTGAGCCTTAGGGCAATGGGCAGAGAGGAAGTTGGAGTGAAGCTGTAAACTCACCTCAAACCTAACTGCATCCTTATCCTGATGCCTCTTTTTATTAGGCAGTGGTGTACAAAGCTTCCCTGTATACAGTGAAGTACCCTTCACTTGCCTTAGTGGTGTCTTCTTGCTAAAGTCATAACTTTTACCAGCTATCAGCATTTCAGGCTAGCCAAATGAGAAGGAAAGGTCACGGTTAAGCAGAGACTAATTAGAGGGACTAATCAAGGGTGCTGGCAATTGTGTGGTCAGCCTGGAGAAGAGAGGGATGAGGAGGTACCTCATCCCCAGTCTCGTAATAACAGCTTTGCTGCTTCACATGGCTACTACAAACTTATGCAAGGGCTGTGAATTCCTGTGGTGTTCCTTTACCTCTGTCTCAGCCAGGTGGAAGCTCTGTGGAGGCATGCTACACATCAACACAGCTGCAAGAGGCCACCTTCCTTCTATACATCACATCATGCTGGCCAAGGCAGATTTTCAGCCTACTTGATAATACCTAAATCACTCTATGGGGAGTGGGGAGGTAGCAAAGATAAGCTTGTGAAGTGGATATTATGAAGTTTGTGGCTGCCTGGGAACTTCCTTGTGCTGCTTGGAAGTGCTGTTTCTTAGAGGCTGACCCATATGTTAACTGAAGCTCTTTGGATCCTGCCAAATTCTTCACTCAGGGTATTGCAGAGACTACTGAATTCAGGGATAGCAACAGCAGTCCTGCCTTTATTTATGTCATTTTAAAATAGGCCATCAACCCAAAGCATAATCTTAAATTTAATCTAGAAAGCATTTTGAGCTGTGCTGAAAGCTCGTCTCTGTTAGGACTGCTCACAGCCACCACGCTCATTTACCCCACATGGGTTACTTTTTGTTAAGGGCTGGGTGCAGCAACTGGCTAAGGGGGAAGGACTGCAGCCACATGCCACAGAGTGCAAGTGTGCATGGCACACACAGCTCTATGTGAGTGGGAGGGGAGAGGGGAAAGAGAAAAGATCAGACCACCAGAGCACCCTGGACTTCCCTGGCAAAATTGCAGAGGACTTAAAAGGAGTGATAGACTAGGTGGAAGTAGCATTAAAAATAATTGCATTCTGCTGCTTTGGTTATAACATGCCCCTTGTTCATAACTCCATCCATGACTCAAGTGCTCTGCAGAAGTCTGGACATCTGACAGCTAATAAATTCATTTATTGCGAGGGCTGTTTGTTTCAAATTCAGAACTGAAAGTTCATCTGCAGGTGCAGCAGGGCTGTGCAGGAAAGCAAATGCAGATTTACAGCTGTTGTGGCTTACTCCACTCTGCTACAACAAATCACTTTGTTCAGGAAAGGGGCTCTGCTGTTGGCCAACCAAGATGTGGTCAGAAATTTGAAACGCTGCTTTGTTAGTTTAAATGAAAACATTGCTGGACATGTTAGGGTGGGCATTTTTTTTTAACATTTAGTGAAATCTGTCATGATTCAAAGACTGATTGAAACTGATCAGAATGTGCCTTGCTTTCTACTGTCATTTGCTATCTTCTTCTCTTGCCATTGTGAGGGTGAATCAAGATCAGGATTTTAAAGTGTTCAGCTCCAAAGGCCAGTTATTACTTCCTCCTGTGATCCTGTTTGATTTTCTGAAAATGAGTCAGTCATTTTCTGTTAGAATTTGGTGCAGGCTGAGCCTTTTCTCTGAGCTCCACTCTGCAAGACAAAAAAACATATTGCTTCACAGACCAAGCAAGTCTGCACAATAGAAGACTTCCTTACAACTGGGCTCTGCCAAGTCTGCTCTTAGCCCTGCAAGGAGTCATGTTACTCCTCAGCAAGGTCATACAGGCCTAAAATAATCACTGATGTTTATCTTTCCCAGAGGATATTAAGCACCCCAAAACACCACCACAAGAACATCTATTAAAAAAAAAAAAAAAGATAAAAGGATTAAAAATAGTTTGCACCTCACTATCAGTAGAAAAGCACTATGGCTTTGCCTTTTCCCATTAATATTTTGTGATCTCATATCTAAAGTGCTGAATTACACCAATAGGGGAGGAGGATCAGCTTTGATGATTTTCATTGACGTTATAGCTCCCTATTTACTTAGAAGCAGGCTGTGTACTTTTCTCATAATTTTATTGCTGTATCTTGGCTGTGTGCTGTTTTTACACTGCTTTTGCATAGGGAGAACTTGAGAATGGCTTTGCTAGGGCAGCGCTGAGGCTATGTTACAGTCTGAATGCTTGCCTGAAGGTACACCAGGTGAATGCTTCATGGATCTCTATCTTTGTAACAGCCTTGAAAAGGAGAGAAGTCATGACAGCCTGTTTCCACAGACAGGAAAGGAGGAGGCTTGGGAGGAGTGTGAACTGGCAGCTGAACTCTGCTCTCTGCCCAGCACTGGTGGCTGTCATACCACAGCTCCATCACCTCGCCACTGCCTCGTGTCCTCCCAAGAGGTCTGGGGCAGCTCCAGATGAGCAGAAAGGCTGCAGGATGAGCTGGTGATGAAGAAGGGAAGGATGAGCAGGCCATGCCTTGAGTCAGGCTTCAAGAGAAGAAGCCTGTGTATCGTGTGGGTACACAGGATATAAGCCTGTATCACCGAGGCTCCCAAAATCACAGGGATTTTATCCCAGCCAGGGGTGTCCAGCACTGCTGGTAATGATTTGCAGTGCAGGAAAACAAATATACAAATGCTTTGCAGGCCATATTCCCCTGCCTTTCACGTCTATACCTCTGAACACCCATTTTCTTCAGTCTTCCTTCCAAACTGTGTATTTGGCACATCCTCTCATGCCTACATCCCCATATTCACAAGCCTCCTCTGGCTGACTGGGGAGCGAGAGACATTTCCTCGCCGCAGTGGTGTTCGTGGGAAGATGTGTGCTCAGGGGGATGCAAAAAGCTTCAGGCAAGTTCTTTGTGTTTTGACAGACTCTGCTGAAGGATTTTGCTCTGACTTGAGCCAGACATGGTACTGGCAGATGCTGTGCAAGCTTCCCACGCCGCACTGGCAGTGCCTCTCGGATCTGACCCGCGACCACCGCCCCTCCCTGACCCCCCTTCCCTCTCCCCTCTCAGCCCAGGCCAGCGTTCATCTTGAGCAGAGAGAGTTCTCCCTGCCAGATTGCGTGGTGGTTCTCTGATGTGAACAGATGGGACTAGGGGGGCAGGCTACATCTGTTCCCTGAATTCTTCCACCTTCGCAATTGTTTGCAAATGGGTGAGAGCTCTGGGAGGCTGGGAAACTAGGGGTTTGGGCTCAAAATGTTCTTTTCCTGTAACGTGCTCAAAAGTGAACCTGTGCTGTGTAATTAAGTTTGACACTGACGAGGAAAACACCTGCTGGTGCAAGCAGCTTGCCTCTTTATCCGCAGAAGCACAGATTCTTTGCAGGACTAGTGCTAACGCTTTCTTCAGTCCAGTTTGGAAAGGCCCAAGTGAAGAAGCATACCTCAGGATGCAATTCCAGAGCTTCACAGCATCAGGGTGTCTTTTTTTAAGATTCAACATAGATTTAATTCCTGTTTCGATTTCTAATTATGTTTATGTAACTGATTTTCAGAAGGCCTCAGATCTCATGTCTTTGCAAGTATTAGTCACGGACAGATGTTAACAGCAAAAGAAAGATGCATCCTTTGTGGAAAATGGGCCATAAACTCTTACATTTCAGATTTTTACATCCTTTAAGCATTTTCCGGTTGTTGTCATCCATGTTTGCTTTCCTGCTTGTTTCTTGCCAGATTCTCCCTACAGTGCATGAGTTTTCCTCAAAGATCATGTTATCTTGCCTCCTGAACACAATTGCTTCTGTCCAATCTGTTCTTGCCAGGGAATGAACCACACCCATCTCTCTCACCTGGTCTTCTTTCCAATACAGCATCACCTTATGGGCCACCCAAAGCCTTAAGGGCTGGAGCTACACATACTGAACCCTAGCAAACCCAGTGGCACCAGCTCTGGGCAGGGTAGCCCTGCTGGCTCACTGTCAGCTGAGAATGCCCTCCCAGACACCTGGCATCAGGGGGACTCAGCCACTTGACCATTATGTCCAAGCTCAGTCCCCTTGTGCCTGTCTCCTCTCGGCACAGCAATGCCTGGACATGGAAGCCTGGTGTTCTGTGTTTACTTGTGTTCAGGGCTTACACACCTGTGGACTCCTACCCTCTGGTTGGTGATGCGGTGCTGTAGGACTGATTTCTCAGGAGGACAGAGTTACCTACTTCCTGTAGAAAGTGTGAAATGAGAGTGTGGATATCACTGAGGCTCTGGTTGGGCATGTTTATGGCAATCATCTGCTCTTCCCCTGTAGTCTCATCTGCACTTGGACTCCACCTTGCTGAATGTGTGTGAGCCAAATAAGTATTTTCCACAGGCAACAGGTTGCCATTTTTGTGACCAAATTGAACATCATCTTCTTACACTTTTTAACTGCAGGTTTCTTTCCATTTGCAATATTCTGCTGTTTTCACTGTTTCTTGATGTTTCTCCAGTACTGTTAGCATATGGTGATTTCATTCCCAAACTGTTTATTTCTTCTTTCAGATTATTTGTAAGTACTAAAAAAAAATTCCCACTTTAATACACTGATTCATGCACTGCCTCACAGGGCAGAGCTCATTACATTTACATGTGAATTAGCCTTTGGTTATGAGCCCTTAGCCAGTTTTCAGACCACATCAGAGTGGCCCTATTCTGGCATACGGAATTATTTCTCTTTTAAGATTTTATCCATTGGTAATAGTGTGTGTTTTAAAATAAAAGGAAACACTAATTTTGAATCTATGCTGCCTATTATTTGGGTTTCCTTTTCCCTCTGGATGTTTAGCAAATTATTATGTCTTGATATCGTTTTCATTATTTTACTGTGGAGAGCAGCTAGATGTAAAAGATTACAATTACTACAATCACTCCAGGATCAAAAAGCACTACTATGCTTGCTTTTCTTTGGTCTTTCACTTCCTTCCCACTGAGCAGGGCAGTCGGCACTGCAGTCGAGACCAGTGCTAGGGGATTCAGAACAACTGCCTTTCATTCAAAGGCTTAGTGCTCCTGGCGTAACGTTCTCCATGAGAATTGTGTTAGCTCCCTCTCTCAGGAAAACAGGAGTGTCCATATTTTGATCTTCCTAGTGATACAGATTCCAGATTTGGCCTCATGAGAATAATTATTTACTCTTCACGTCAGAGTTAGCCATTATGTTTGTTCCTAGTCCTGAAGGGGACTGAGGTGCAGAGGAAGGCAAGGTTATACTCTGGAGTGAAATGGATTCACTAAGTTTCAAGTGCATCTTCAAGAACACTATTCATAGTGAGTATCAACAACCTTTCACTGAGCTCACTGCTTTTACACGTGACCAGACTGGACAGGAGTCACTTTTGGGAAGTGTAGTGAGAAATGTCCTCCCAGTTGTTTATTTCTCTAGAGTACTCCTCTAAACCTTTACAAAATGCCCAGGACAGCAAGAAGTAGAGGCTATGATCAATCATATTTTTGTCTTTGCATTAGGAAACAAACTATGGCCAAATTCTCACTGGCTTTAGTCAAATCTGCCTAAAAATCTGGCTGGTGATGGTGGTTTTGTGTTGTCCAAAGAGTCCAATAAGAAATATACAATGTTCCAAATTAATTTTTTTGGTATAGTGTTGGTTTTTTGAGCACAGAAATAGTCTATATCTGAGCTGGATGCAAAACATGCTTTGGTGGTGGTTACAGGCTTGATTTTCCCTCTGGTTAGGGGTGGACTGCAGGTTTTGAACAGTGATCTGGGAAATGGTCATCCCTTCTTGTTTCTTAATAAGGCAGATGCCTGCCCTATCATAAAACCTTGCATGAGCTTTGGCTTTCATAAGGAAATCCTATTTTACATGCATCTATGGAGTTCTCCAGTGCTCTTCTCCAAAACAAATCTTAGACATCTATAGCAGAACTGATCTTCCTAGATCTTGTTGTGTCTGTGGAGTAAAATAAGAACGCTTTGGGTAGTATTTGAACATCAAAAGTAGATCAGAAAAAATATACCTTAGAAAGTGCTTACTCTTTTCCATTGAATAAAACCAAAAATGTATAGAGTGGATGACTCCTTAGAGCTCCACAAATAGGTGAAATATGGTCTGCCTGTTAGTGTTTGCCACAGGAGGAGAGAGACAAACATGACCATTTAGATAGAGGTGAAAGCTTTCAGAGTACTTCTACAATATAAGCCAGACAGGCCCTGGAGGCAGCCCTTGAGGGCTCCCTGGGGCTCAGCAAGCCACCACCACACATGGCCAGACAGGCTGTGTGCCAGCCAAAGGGTCAGGAGGTGGTCGTGGGGCACAGCACAGAGCTCCTGGCACTAAAAAAAGTGGTGCCAACATCCAAGACTGCATGGAAGCACAGCCTGGAGCTACTGGTCTGAACTGCTGCTGGCCACAGGGAGAGGAGGACGCTGATTTGACTGGTGCAAGGATACATATCTGCCTTTTTCTGTGGCCATGTGGCATGTCCTGCACTTGGGATTTATCCCAGTGCCTTGATCTTGTCATTGAATGCCCTCACATCCTAGTGACACCTCTATAAGGACACTGAAGATTTCACAAATTTAGGTCTCCAGTGCAGCTCTGGCTGTAGATGACTGTGCTAGTCAGCAGTGATGGTTTGATAAAAAGAATTTGATCCCTATCAAATTTAATGCACAGAGTGAAATTGAAGAAAAGGTACTTTTTGATATGCAAAAGCAGAGTTTGTTTGAGCCTTTTGAACATCTCAGTGTTTTTTCCTTCCTTGCCAGGCTTTTAATGGTAGGAGAAAAGTATCACACTAGCAGCATTGCCAGGTTTATGATTTTCTCCTGAGACAGTGTTTTATGCTTTGCTTAATACCCCAGATCCTAGAAACAATGGATTATGTGAGAATCTCTCAGCTCTGTTTGAAAAGCATAGAAAATTTCAAGTGTGTTATTTTTTTGTCAGAAAAATGATTGAAACATGACCCCAGTTGTATACTAAGAAATCCAAAAGCATGTTTGGAATTGATTACACTTTTTATGTGCATGGTTTGAAGTCAATCGTGTGATTTTTCTTTTGGAGGGAGACATCTGACTCATGATTTCTGAATGCTTGGGGAGTGGTTCTGTTACACTGGGGATACCACTGATGTTTCCAAATCTCTTGAATGATTTTTGACACAAAATCCTTTAGCTCGTTAAAGAAGAAATCTTTTTATTTGGTAAGATGTATAGGACAGATCCTGTTTTAAAAATATATGAAACATGCTTTTGTTTTGTTTTTGCTGAGCAGCAGAAACATTGAGCAGATCCCACGCAAATCCCTGATGATGAATGGTAATGCTTTTTGCTATGCACAGAGAGTATCCAGAGAGTTCACCACAACATAGACTTGACCAAAAGGTCCAGTCCTGTGTATATTCAGTTCCTTTAGGGATACTGAGCTCATGGGACTTTTGTACTTCCCAAAAAGCCCCCTCTGCCCCTTTCAGAGTTCAAGCACCTCATAAAGGCTGTGTAAATGCACTTTTGGGCAGCATAACTCTGTCTCGGTTAGGTTGCAGTGCTGCCTGGGAAAGCAGCTTTGGTGTGAATTGCCACTATAGGATGCACTGGCTCACGTGTCTGTAGCTTAGTTCTAACCGAGGCTGTGAGCCAAGCCTTCCCCCTTGAACCCCTGCCTCTAAACAGCTGAGGCCAGCCCAGAGGAAGCACAGTTTGTGTGGGACATGGGCAGGGATGAGCATGTTGAGGGGGGTCAGGTGTTAAAAAGCAAAGGTTGGTGCCTTTGAAGGCAGTAATAATTATTTGTTAGGGCATCATTTTTCAGTTTCTGGGTTTAAACAAAGGCAGATGATAGCAATAGGAGACATGGCTAATGGACCTGCTCTCTCTGGGAGCCCTGTAACACACAGTGTCAGCACCTGGTAGATGATGCCATTCACTGTGATGCCAGTGTTTGTCCAGAACACATGGTAGGTCTGGCATTGCTGCCTTCATGCAAGCACTACTAAAATATCTTCTGCCTTTTATTTATTGTTAGCGTATTTTTACTTGAGCAAACTCCTTTCAGAATTACCTGTAAAATGGAATTAAGGAGCATTTTTCTTGCTGAGGGCTCCACAGGCCTTTCAGGTTTTTTTGATGAAACATACATTTGCAAAAACACATCCTGCATGCTTGCCAGTAATTAGGTGAAAAATCACACACAGGCTTTAGCTGTTCCAAAGGCCTAATGTTCTTTCCCCCAATGTAGTTGAAGGACACTGCCTGAGTCCCTGGGCTAAACTATATCCCTGATTACTTATTTGATGGGGCTGTGTATAGAGTCCCATAATTAAGTAAAATGGCCAAGACTGGTGCTTGGTAAAAAATTATTACACTGTTGGAATGATTATATCTAGGGGGAGTTTGAACTGTGTTTTCCAGTCTCACTCCCTTTGCCATGTACTTTTTTGTTACTCCTTTTTAGCTTCGTTGTTTTGGACCAAAATTATCAGAAGTTAATAAGAGCCACAAATTAGGAGCAAGATTGCATAATCCAAGATGGTTAGATTTGGGATGTTTGAAAGTAGCTGTGTTGCTAACTGTTGAGGTGCTAGTTGCTTAGCACTGGGCAAAAGCAGATCTGCTGAGGTCTGCAGGAAATGAGTGCCTGAAGACAGGATGACATGGATGAGGGTCCCAGACTGGCACGAGGTACCTTTTCCTCCTCCACAGGAGGATCAGAAGAGAGGTGTGAGAGGGGCGGGCAGAGGCAAGAAGCCCCTACCTTTAATTGATGTAGTAGGCTCACAGGTGTCACCTTATAGGGCCAGATTAACACTGAAACAATAGATGCAGGGGAAACATCCCCTTGAAATACATCTAGTTGTTCTGTGGACTGGGAACAAGTGAGTCCTGGTGCCTTGAGTGGATTCACTACTAAGGAGTAAATCATCTCACATCTTTGCCTCAATGACATCATGAGAAAACTCCTGTTTTCTCTGTCTATTGTCAATAGCCATGCAGTTACTTAAAATGTTTTCAAATTCTTTTATATATTCTTTTATAGTTCAATGTTTGGTAAAACTGGCCAGCAAATATAAGAATTAGTGCTTAAGGCCAGGAAAATGCAGGTATTTTTGACTAACCTGATCTCCTTTTATGATAAGGACACCCCCTTAATTGATGAGGTAAATGCTCATCAATTATGTGGACTAAGCAGGGCCTTTGGCACCATTTCCTGCAATATTCTCCTGGAGAAACTGGCTGCTTGCACTTGGATGCATGCAGTGTCCACTGGGCAAAAAACTGGGTGGATGGCCAGGCCCTGAGAGTGGTGCTGAAGGAAGTGGTGATCTGGAGTGAACTCCAGCTGGTTATACATGGTGTTCTCCAGGGCATAGTGTTGGGATCAGTCTTATTTAGTATCTTTATCCATAATTTGGGAGAGGGGATCAAGTGCAGCCTCAGTCAACTTGCAGACAATACCAATTTGGGCGGGAGTGTCAATCTGCTGGAGGGTAGAAAGGCTCTGCAGAGGGATTGGATATTTGGCTGGATCAGTGAGCCAAGAACATTTGTATGAGGTTCAGTGATGCCAGGTGCTGGGTCCTGGACTTGGGTCACAACACCCCCAGGCAGTGCTACAGGCTGAGGGAAGGGGCTAGAAAACTGCCTCGCAGAAAAGGATGTGGGCTGGTTGACAGCCAGCTGAACATGCCCCAGAGTGTGCCCAGGTGGCCCAGAAGGCCGATGGCATCCTGGCCTGGCTCAGCAATGGTGTGTCCAGCAGGACCAGGGCAGTGACCGTCCCCCTGTCCTGGGCACTGGGGAGGCCACAGCTCCAATCCTGTGCTCAGTTCTGGGCCCCTGACTGCAGCAAAGACATTGAGGGGCTGGAGCGTGTCCAGAGAAGGACAATGGAGATTGGGAAGGGTCTGGGGCACAAGTGCTGTGAGGAGCAGCTGAGGGAGCTGGGGGTGTTTAGCCACAGAAAGAGAGGCTCTGGTGGGACCTTATCACTCTCTACAACTGCCTGAAAGGAGGGTGCAGCCTGGAGGGGTGAGTCTCTTCACCCAAAGAACAAGGGTGAAGGACAAGAAGAAATTCCCTCACATTGCATGAGGGGAGGCTTGCACCATATATTAGGAAACATTTCTTCCCTGAAAGGATCATCAAGCATCGGAACAGGCTGCCCAGGGAAGTGGTGGAGTCATCGTCCCTGTAGGTATTTAAAAGACGTGTAGATGTGGCACTTAGTTACATGGTTTCAGTGGTGAACTTGGCAGTGTTCGTTCATGTAGGCTTGATGATCTCAGAGTTTTTTCCCAGCCTAAACAATTCTATGATTCTGTGATTCACATAGGAGTACACATAGCGCCACATGTACTTTTCCTTAGAAAAACAAGCAAGAAAAAACCCACTGTAGTAAGAGAAGAGGTCAAGAAAAACTACAATGCCCTGTGTTAAGGAGAGTTTTGTGGTGGGTCTTTCTGATTCCAGGGTGCAGGAGGGCCTCATCCTGACTTTCTCCACACAATATAATCCCACAGAGGACTCAGCCCCTTTACGACTCGCTGTGGGTACTACCCGTGGTGAATCCTCCCCACCCAAGCTTTTTTAAATTACATTTTTCTTCCTTAGTATTTGGTATAATGGAGTACATACAGCAGGCACTTTGGTATAGTGTCCATTTTGAAACACGCCCAAGACTTCTTGAACACCACATTCCCTCACTAATGCAGTTTTCATTCATTTAATAACCCAAAGTCACATTTTTACTTGATACAGCTTGAATAGGTCTTTAGCAAGCATGCTGATTCCACGTTATTGCTGATGGCTGATATTAGTAGTATAACTTCTTTCATTTCAGTACCCAAGAAGGAAATAGTACATGTGTTTAGGAGTGCAGTTAACCTTTTTGTGGTAGCAGTGCAAAGCCTCCTCTTTGATTGCTGAATCTGAGCCAATATTTAAGAAGACAAGCTACTGTAAAGGACTTAGTGTGGCAAAAACTATGGTCTTCAGTTTGCAAGTGAGTGCCAGCATTAATGAAAAGACCATGCTATTTGTTATATTCAAAGATTTCTGTCTTGAGAAAGACAAAAAACATTGAATAGAGATCCTGCAATAGGATCAGGTAGGTAGAGTAGATTGGCATCCCATCTAAAGCAGAACGTCCCTTCTAGTTAACGAAATTCTTAGTATATATTTAAAAAATATATATTTATAAAATATATATTTTAAAAAACTGACGTTTTAAAGATTATGCTGCTTAAGAATGTTTTTTTCTGAATCAGAGACTGAATCCTTTAAGGGTGCTGCCTTTTGTGCGAGGAGCATATTCAAAACTGTAAATGAGAAAGTTCTTTCTCTTGCTACTGGTTTTTGTCCTGTTCTGACAGTTTTTGCTAATTAACTGACAATTAGCAGCCCTAGAGTTTATTGTTTATCATTTTCCCTTATTTTCCCCTTTGTTAAACAAATGATCCAAAGTCAAGCTTTACGGATCACACCTCTTTGTTTGCCATTGTTGACGGATCATTTTCCACTCAGAATGGAAATGATTAAACTGTATAAGAAAGGATCATGCTTGCCGTTTATTCTCTGGCATCATATATGGAAAAATATTGCAGCTGGTTGAATTGTCTAGTTGAAATTAGCCTTTAAAGGAAAACAAAACAGAAGGGAATTGTGCAAGTGGGTTCATTAGGGCTTTATCATAACAAGGAGTGAGTGGTGAAGAGGGAGAAAAGATGACGGAGTTCATGTTCCTGCAGATTAATTTATCAGTCTTTATGGGCACATGAAAAGAAAATTATAGCTACCTATAAAGGTCTAATTAGAGCATCTAGTGTAAATTCTCTGCAGCTAATCTGGTACAGTTCATAAAAAGCTAACAATAAAAACATAATGATGTGTTGCATTAAATGGGCAATCTTCAGCAAATGGGGCTAAATTAAAAAAGGTCTATTGGAAAAGTAGGCTCTTTATAGGCCTTAAATTGAGGATAACTCATTAAATACACAGCGTGTTTTGCTGTTTAGTCCAATAGTGACTAATGTACACTGGATGTGTACTCTTGGGAATGTTTCTGCTCTTGGGAGCAAGTCAGAACTTCTAGTAAAATCCTTGTAGGCATCACCTTGAGCACTCAGGGATTACTTACATTTTTAAAGCATCTTCACTGTTCTGACCTTCATTACATAGCCCAGTCCTGCTAGTGAGCATTTCTTGGTGTAAGCAATCAAAACTGGAACAACTTCTGTGACCCAGCCTTCGTGTCCATGCCTGAAATGTGGACATATGAGAACTTGGCAAAGGCGCGAGTTAAAAATCTCGTGTAAAACCTCAGTTCTGTCTGAAAGGAGTAATTCATAATTACTGTAATTTGAGAGTGCTGAGAGTGCACTCTGAAAACTCATCTCTAGAAAGCCTCCAAATGTTAAGGCAGTGAGAATAGAAAGGCTAAAGAATTTATTCAAAATTGTGTCAAAAGGAGAATTTTTCTCAAGGATTGCTTTGACTACAGCATTGTCTTTCTGCCTCATGACTGATTTCCCCTTCTTACCCACTCCAGACACAAGCTACCTGTCTTTGCTTTGAGGATCCTCTGGTCAGTCCCTATGTGTTCTGGTTCTGCTGCCACTAACTGATTTTTGTAGAGGCCCCTTGTCCGCTAATTGAATTTTTGAGACAGTCTTTCTGCATATTTGAGGAGGAATTTTTCAAATGAACCAAAAATCAAGCAAATTTTCTCTCTTTATCTTCAAGCTCTCTGTAAAACTGTCATGGGCAGATCCTTAAATGCAGTTCAACAACCACGAAGGAGCCAAAAGAGATTTCCATTTTTCTGGCCATGGTTGTCTCCTTGTCTGCTGGTTTCCTCTGCTGTCCATTGTAGACAGTTCACTTTCAACAGAGAAAAACAATTTTTGGGAGGCTGCTGCTTTGCCGTCATCTTTCTTGTATGGTACCATAACATAAAAAAATTGTAAAAAATACATTAAAAAAGGCAAGGGTTATGAGGGTTGGCAGTGTTTGCAGGATGAATAAGAACTGTAATTCTGGGGTCCTATCAAAATACTATGCAGAAAGAGGAGCTCCAGTGACCATTTCCTAGACGTGCCTTTGAGACAAGCAGCTCTGTTCCCATGTCCCTGAGCAGGAGAGAAAGAAAGTAAAAAACTGCAGAGGCCAAGTAGACCATATAGATCATAGTTTTGTCCCCAGACCTTTCAGTGCATACACAAATACAGCAATCAGATGGCTACGTGCTATAAAAATCTATGCGAGCATACTTAAGGGGGAAAAAAAGAGAAAGTAGCAGAGTTTTTTTGTGTAAATTATCCTTTTCTATGTAAAAGAAACAGACTTAGCCATTATATTTACCTCCACATCTTTGGAGGCCATTTTAGCAGAGGTCTCTACTTCCCTGGTGTGACTGCCAACTTTGAGAATTTTTAGGTTGTGGATGATTGGTCTAATTAGTTGTAAAATAAACTATTTCAAAGAACTGGCAATCCTCACATCTGCCACTCTTGGCCTAATGTGTTTGTGATGTATTTGCTGGTAGAGAAAAATGTTGCTGGATGTGTGTGCACTGAAAAACTGCAAATTGGTTTGCCTTTCTTTTGTTTCTGTTTATCTTGGTTTGCAAATATTAAGCAGACATAGTTCTCAATATGGACAAATGTGCTGCAAAATGCCACTCAGATGAGGAGATCATAGCTGGTTTTCAATTATTAAAAGCACATGCAGAAGAATAAACTCACAGCTAATTTCAGAATGAAAGTTTGCAGCAGATGCATAACCCCAGTGAGGAAAGGTTTAGGTAACAGAAACGCTGATGTGTTTGAATTTATGTAGCAAAATCCCCAGAGACAAGGAGGATTTGTATGTTGGCACAATTATCACATACATGTTATACCTGCATGTCTGAGAGAGTGCCTGTTAATTGTCACATAGCCCAGTTCTTCAGGTTCACTGGTGACAAGCATTGGAGCTTCTTGTGTGTTTAGGTTGGTCTGAAGAGAGAATATGTCTCTACAGGTCACACATGAACAAAAGCTGTGGGCTCTTTGGTAAAAAGAGGCTTTGCTCTTTCTCTTTGCATACTCCTGGATGGGCTGGTGTTTTTTCTTTGCCGTTTTGGGTTTTTTTGGGTTGGTTTTTTTTTTTTTTTTTTGGGGGGGGGGGGGGGTTGGTGGGGTTTTGTTTGTGTTTTTGTTTGTTTGTTTGTTGTATTTTTTGTTTGGTTTGGGGTTCTGTTTGGTTTGATTTTCTTTTGGTTTGGTTTGGTTTGGGGTTTTTTTAAAGCCACAGGAAATGCACACAGTTCTGAGAACAAGGTACATCCACCAAAAGAAAGTTCTGGAAGAGGTGCAGAGATAAGGGAGTAAGGAGGACGGGGAAAAATGTGGCTGCATAACCACCTCACATCCCTACAATTTCTATTTAACAGCCTTCCTGTGAGAAGGGAATGGGATAAACTTTGATAAACCATCAGACTCAAACCCTGCATGTCCAGGAGGCCTTACCAAGGGAATATAGCTTAAGACAAAATTTTAGCCATCAGTTGAGATGATGTTCATCCTGGCCTCAAGCCCAGAGAATCTCACAGGTTCCATTGTGCAATGAGAGCCCATGTGACACTTACCTGTCCTATTCCCAAGTCTTGAATGGTAGAAGATGACCAGGCTGTTCTTCCCACTGCAAGGAACAGCTGGACCACACACTTGGATGGAAAACCTGCCCCATCTGTGTATATGTAGCGAGCTCCTCGGTTTGCCCATCAGCAGGCACTGGGAGTCTGAGGGCAGGGAGTTTGGGTTGTTTTGTTGTTTCGGGAATCAAAATATGCAAGTGACCTCATTCAGCTGCATGTCACAGAGGACATGTTTGGGTTGGCTTTATGGTGCAGCAATATCTATAAATTTTCTTTCTTTTGTCAGTTTGTGTCGCAACCTTCATGTTGCTTGAGTGTTCAGGAGGCACCACTGGTGTCTACCAGAGCCTTTTGGAAGCATTTTTTTTTCCCTCTGTCCTGTCAAAAGTAAAACAGTTTAAATATCGTTAAATATCCCAAACCTCTGACACCACGCAATGGATAAAATAAATATTTCTGTACTTTATGAAATTGAGGGAATCTCCGATCCTTTGTAGCTGACTATGTAGCAATATTCCTTTTGTGTGCTTTCTGCTTGTTTGTAAATGTGTCATCTTCAGGAAATATTTCCAATACAGATCTCAAGGCTTACTGTAGGGGCAAAATCCTTTCTTTTGCTTGTATGATTTTGTGTTCTCCTCTTATACAGTGGAGGGGGAGGATGAACAGCTCTGTGAGCTGCCCTTGCAAAATAGCATCACCTCTTTGAGACCAGATCTCCTGCTTGCTCAGGACTGAGCACATTTGCTCCAGACAGACCCAGGCCAGTATTACCTTCTGCTTGGTCTTCAGCCTTTCCAGAAAGGTTTACAAAGCTTTGTTGGTTCAGGGCTACAGCACCCTCAGGGGAGCCACACAACCATCATTTCATGGCCTAGAAGAAAAGATAATTTAGATGTATTGTTCTGGAAACATTTTGAGTCCCAGCCAGATATTTAGGGCCAAATGCTTCTCAGAAGTTTATGCAGGCATAACTGCAAGTATGCAATTCAGTATTTCTCTCAGCAAGCATAAATCTTTTCCCCCTTTATCCATCTTTGAATGCCAATTGTACCGGAGATCTGTGGAGGCTTGAAGATCAATTTTGACATGAAAATAATCAGAATCAATAATAAAATGGTCATCTTAAATCTTTCTGCAACAGGCATCTTCTATGTGTGTGGAGGATAAGAGCTCCCTGACCATGTGGACTGGTGTTTTTGTTCAGCCCAATGAGAACTTATAGCAAACAACAGTCCAGTTTCTGGGTTGTGACAAAGTAGGGTTGACTTCCTCCAGCTCCTTGTATAGTCAGCAGAAAGAGCAGGATAGCAGAAAGCCAGTTCTGGTTTGTGCCTTATTTAAATGTCCCAATGACTTCTGGGCAGTTTTAAGCTTTCCTCACTCATATCCTTGGTCAATCCAAACAGTACCAAATCCTTATCACTCTGCAGGGAGGTTTCTTAGCTCAGACATGATGCCTGTAAGTACTGTAGGAAAACAGATTATGTGTTGATTTTGCCAAGAGCCAGGCAATGCAAATCGTAAGGAACATGAGCCCCTTTTTTGATTTTAGGTACCAAAGTGGTAGAGTGATGCATTAGATACTTAGCAGAGTGGTCTGACTATAGCCCAAAATATTTATGAAAAATTAGTAGACTTTGGAATGGGAATGCCATGTAAAAACACCCGAAGCTGCTTACCTTTCCCAGAGGAACCACTGGAAGCTCTTGACTATGCTATTCCACTTCCAGAAGTGAACAAGATTTAGTCAGCACAGTCCCCAGTAAACAGTGGTGTTCCCAAAGCCACCCTGCCCTCACAGAGTATTGCCTCACAGCTGCATTTGTATGGGATGCTCCTTTGTTCTCCCTCATCATTCTGAGTCGTCTTCACCAAAGACCTTTCTTTCACAGACCAGTTATTCCAGTAAAGCTGGGCTTTATTTTCTCACTTGCAGATTTTGTGGACAATTATTCACAGGGAAAATATTTATCTTGTTTTTCCCAATCTCATTTCTACACCTGCCAAATCGCCTCACCCTTTCCAACTCCTTCTGATGCCCATGAAGATCCCATTGTATCATTTTGGTCCATTTCATAAGCTAAAGAATGTATTGGATTGGGCAGGTCTGGATTTACTGCCAACAATGACAGCTAATTCAAATGTCTGCTAGTATCTCTGGGACAATATAATGTTCTAATCTTAACCAAAATGGCATCAGACTTCTGGCATGGCTCCGTGGTAGTTAGTGTCATTATTAGGAAAAAGATTTACTCCATAATGACCAACTTCATTTGTTTTTTGCAGTGATTTCATACATTTATGATGGCAAGTTCTAATAATACTGTTTCTCTGTTAAACCAGCAGCTCTGAAAGAAAGTGAGAAAGTAGAAATCTCAAGTATGTTCAAAAATATTTGACCCCATCATGTCTGTGGGGAAAAAATATTATGAACATTTAGTCAATGTGTAATAAAGCTTCAGAAACATGGTAGTGAATGAATATTGGATTTTTTTCATTATTTTCTTTCTTAAATCTCCTGGATTGTTTGGCTTTTTTAAACCAGTCTTATGAGTTTGTGGTCCAACACTTGCATTTTTCAACTGTGGATACTTACAGTAATATATGTAATGAATTTTATGGCTTATTTTAGAACAAATTTTATAAACTATGCATCTTAGGCTGGCTGCCAGATATTAGGAATATATGGGTCTTCTTGATAAAAACTTGCTGTCACTGAAAAAGATTTATGGTTGCGACAAAATATGAACTGATAGGGGTTTAAGTCCAGCCCCTGCAATAAAAGAATTTATGTGCAGTTTCCTTCTCTTTAATCAGTGATTAGAGTAGGAATGTGATGCATTTGAGCCAGTTAGTGCAAACTGTGCTTGTGGGAGTTACTTATTTGACATGCCTAGGACTAGTTATGACCTTCACCCAAAGATTTCAGCTCATTCCCCAGGGAATTGAATGAGACCCTATAGTCTAATCTGTCCCCTTGGCTGAGGTGCTACTGTTTCCCACATGCCTGGCTGTAATGCCTAGAGATGCTGAACCTCTTGTTACCCACCAACTTTGACATGAGTTTCCAGCGCTCTGAGAAGTCAGGCCCCACAGGAATTTTGTAGATGAAAGCACCCTGTACTAGGGCATACTTTGGTTATCCTAAGGGCACAAAGCAGTTTGTGTCATTGCCTGTGGTGCTCTGAAATAGCTGCTGTTCCCAGAACAGCTGGTAGGCTGAGAGGGAAAGGAGTTGATCCAACCAGAGTGGAAAAGCCAAGAGAGATCTATGGGGAAGGGTCCGGTTTCTAAGCCCTTGCACTGGGAAAGTGGTCTGAAAAGTCTGGGGCTGCTGCCCAGGGAGGTTGGTCTGAAGGAAATGCTGAATGGCATAAATTAAACATGATTCAGCGTTATAATACATGGGGTGAATTCACAGGAGAAGCTCACAAAACAAAAAACCATGAAACAAAAACAAGTGAAGCCTTGCCTTACGTACAGAAAGCAGAGTTGATGAGTATGCTGAAAACACATGAAGGTGAGATTAAAATCAACCACAAAAGGGGGAGAAGTGCTAGCCCAGCAGCCTGTCCCTGAGTCTATTTGTGCCTTGTGACTTGAACAAAGCATGGCAGCCAGGGAGAGGGAAAAAGAAAGTTGCAGGAAGGACATCTCTGGAGGGATGTACATGAGTGAAAGGAGGTAGTGACCTTTCTTCTTAGCTGACTCCCAAACTGTGTTGGTGGGAAGGCAGGGATAGCCATTATTACTCCATATTCTAGATTATGGTTTAGTGTAGAGCTATACAATAACTGTGCAAACTAGAAACTTCCCAGGCAGTGCTCTGAAAACTAAATTATCCTTTTACTGTCTTTAGTTTTTTCCTTTCCCTTACACTTGCCTCCTATTCCTCTGTATCCTGTTACTGATTCTGCAAGAAAGAGAGACTCTGAGGGCATTATTCGCAGCTGGGCAAATCTGGTGTCTCCCTTCTGCTATTGTCCCATCCAGATGAGCGAGAAGGATTTTGATGGCAAGGCAAACAAGTGGAAGGGAGGGGTAGAACAGAAAACTGCATCTGGAAGGTAGGAAAGATCCAGGAAAGCACAGTCATGTAAAGAGAATATTTTGTCTTTAGCACAGTGTGCGTTTGCTCAGAGTATAATGGAAAGGAAATCTCTGAGCAATATTATAAACATATCTTCCAGCCCTGGTTATGCACACACACATAAATGGCTCAAGTTTCACTCCTGTGGATTATTATTGTATCAGCACAACCTTGAACTATATTTATAGTCTTGTAAGCTGCCGAGTTTCAACCTGCTTCTTGCTTTTTTCCTGGTGGCAGCCAGCATGGCCTAAAGGGGCGATTGCAACTGAGAGTGTCAGTTGAAGAGATTGGAGTCTGGCCACTCACTCTCTGTGTGGCCATGAGCAGTTCCCTGCTTCTCCATACCTCAGTTTCCCCACTGATAATAGCAGGAAGGGTTATTATTCCCAAGGTAATTGGAAGCACTTTATTAGAGCTTCTTGTACCATTGCTGTTGAACACCTGGTTGAGACCTGGTGGTTACAGTAGCTGACTGTGTGTGATAGCAACAGCTTCTTGTGAGACCCCCTTTTTAGCCCTTGCTGACTGTGAGATAGAGCTGCAGAGGACTCTGGTGTAGGTGCCTGTGTCTCCATGAAACCACCACAGCCCCGTGTTCACTGGGAATTTTGCAGGGCAGACACATAGGCTTAAAAGGCTCCGCCATTTACAGAATGACAGATAGGATGCCATATCTGCATACTTGAAGAAAACTAATTTTCTTTCAGAAACAGGCACTAGGGAAGACTAATTAAAATAGCCTTTTCTTTTCTGACATAGTTTATACATAGTTAGGAAAGGCAAGAACGTACTGAAAAGGAGAGCAAATGTCTCTCAGGGCTTGCCAGATCTGTGGGTACCAACAAACAGGAGTGCAGGTCTGAGGAGGTGGTGGCAGATTCCAGAGTTTGCCCTGGGGTGGGAAGCTGTGCTGATGAGGCCAGCTGCAGAGTTCACTGATTCTTATTTGTCCAATACAGAATTTTCTCACATCTCATGTGACATGACCCTGTTGCCATTGTGCCTGGCCCTCTGGACAGAATCTTGTTTTGCCAGGGTTCACTTGAAGTCTAAGGCCTGAAAGGTCACAATGGCACATTGTTATAACTTCCAGCTCCCAGACTGTCCTTTCTATTGCTAGCTCCTCTCTCTCATTTCTAGGCTTCTTCCTCTCTTCAAATGTGAAGTCTGCAGAAACTCATTCTTCCTATTTCCTGTAACAATATTACCAGGTTTGTGATGTGCAGTAGTGTCCACTTTGTAAATTCTATCTGATGGCAACAGAAAAGTGTTCACAAAATCAGTTAGTTATATGTGGTTATTTTTTTTTTTTTTTTTTTAACAAACAGCTAGCTCCTTTTTTTATTTTCATTCCCCTTAAAGCTTCAGTCACATTTCCAACTTTAGGGGCTACTCAGTCATAGAGAGGGCTTTCCTTTTTCAGCACATTCCTATCCTCCATTGTGTAAGTCCACAAGCCAAAAGATGATGTGATCCTGGCAGCCTAGATTTTGTGTTGAAAGTGTTCTTTGTGCTAAGACTCTTCCCCCTGGAGTCTTCTTTGTTCACTCCTCAAAATGATGAAATCAGGGATCATAACTCAGCAGCTAATTAGAATGATGATAACACCTTATCCTTGGCAGCTTGCCAGCTCTTCTGACTGCAGCAGTGGTCTCGCTTTGGTGTTTGGTCTCATTTCAATCTCCTTGAGTGCTGTGATTACTCCAAAGGTGTAGGTCTCCCACCATGGCCCATTCCAACCCCACAGCTGGGCTGCTGGGGCCTCCCGCCCTCTCTGAGATCCCAAAATCAAGTTCAGCTTGCCTCTGCTCCATGGCACACGCAGGGGTCACAGGCAAGAAGAGAAATTGTGAAGTTGCATTGCTGTAAGAGGGAGTGCTTTAAGAGACACAGACTGCACAGCCCTTCCCCATCACTGGAGGTACTGTGGCTCCTCCTAGGTCACATCAAGCTTACATCTAGATCTGCATATCAAGAGAAAGAAAATCAGGAACAGAGAAGAGCTGGGAAAGATGAAGAGTCACTTTAAACCTAGGAGTCAAATAAAATACTTCCCTTCTCCATTACTACTCATTAAAAAAAAAAAAAAAGGAAGGGAAAAAAAAAAAGGCACTATTTCAGCCAGTTCCTGATTGTAGTTTCTTAGGGTGGGACAGGAGAGCGGAAAAGCTGAGTCAATTACTGAGCGCTCAGCTCTTCCATAATGCTTCATCACCAAGGATTTTAAAGTGGGTTTGACATATGAATGAGTTAAATTTCACCACTTCCTAGTCAGGCCAGGAAAACCTTTGCTGAGTTCATTCACAGATGACATGGAGCAAGCCTTTAGGACAGAGTTTTCCAGGCTGGATCTTCATGTTAGATACCAAAGCTAGAAATAACTTAAAAATGTAGTGGGTTTTTAAAGTGCATTTATCCATGCTTCTATTGCCACAGTAATAAATAAGTATCTGGATTTATTTTGGATTTAATCAGGCTGTGGAATTCAGTAGCCTACTTCTGATCTGGTAACACCAGATATCTCCTCTGCTTCCACCAGAATTATCTATGAAAGGCTGAAGAGGAGGCAGATTTGCTATTTTCTGCTGAAGGGAGGGTTTTTCACTCTACAAAGTAGTAGCATCCTCCCTTCTTCCCTCTCATCTTCCCTCTCTCTGGTTTTCTGTGTCCAGGACCATGGTAAAAGCATTAGAGATATTAAAGCCCTCAGCTCCAGAGATGCCTCCCATCAGGTTTTCACTCCTACTTCTCAGAGCTCTTGCATTGAAGAAGCTGGCCCTGTCCAGTCACCATCTGCATACAGAGAACAAGAAAATTGCCATGATTCTGCACAACAAAACAACGGCTCAGACATGGTTAAATCAGGGGAAATCTATGTGAAACCAGCTAAAGTTAAGTGAGTTACCTTGGAGTCATTCTGGGCCACAAGCCCTGAGTGAGTCTTCAAGGATGTGGAGCACTCCTTGAGTTGTCTGTGTGGCTGGGGTCTGCTAACCAGCTGATCTTCACTGAACTGCCGAGTTCAGTGAACTGTGCACCTGGGCTGGAGTTCTCCAGAGAGCTGCTCCCTTTTATCCACCAGCTTCCTTGCCTGGACCGGCCCCAGCTTGTCCTGGCACAAGCTAAGATACCCCCATCAAAATCTATGCTCAGTAGCTCTGAGTAGTCAGTCTGGGGTATACAGGACCAGGCACAAGCCTTTGGCAGAGTCCAAGACCTCCTCAGATGTCTGTGTTCCCTCCTTCAAGAGTGTGTCTTGCAGGCAGTGCTGCTCTAAGGGGACCTTTGTGACAGTCGCATATTGCAAGGCACTATGAGTATCCTCAAGGCTCTGGGCTAAATTTATTTTGCCTCTGTATCCCGATTGTCTGAGCAGAAAGGCTGGCCTAGCTTGTAAATGTGACTTCACAGAAACATGGCAAAAGACAGAGATACCTTAAGCCAGTAAATGCTTCCAGATGGGGGCATTTCTGGTGAACTTTTTACTTCTGCCTCTAAATGAGGCACTGTTAGTTTTTTACAAAGATCGAAAAGATTTGAGCCTTAGGAAGAGTTAAGTGTGGTAGGATTTTCTTTTTCTTTCTTTCTTTTCTTCTTTCTTTTTTCTTTTTCTTTTCTTTCTTTCTTTCCTGTCTCTTTCTTTCTTTCTTTCTTTCTTGTTCTTTCTTTCGTGTATCTCTCTTTCTCC
>CM031857.1:38348241-38400769 GCA_018697195.1 Certhia americana | reverse complement strand
CTTTTCTCTCTTTTTCTCTCTTTCTATCTTTCGTCTATTTCTCTCTTTATCTCTCTCTCTTTCTCTATCCTTTCTCTCTATCTTTTCTCTCTCTTTCTCTCTCTCTTTCTCTCTCTCTTTCCCTCTCTTTCTCTCCCTCTCTCACTCTATTTTTCTTTCCTTTTCTGCTTTCTGAGTATTTTTAGTTTTCTTCCTTTCTCTTTCTTTTTTTTTCTTTTTTTTTAAGCAAAACAAAACAGGTATACTGCTGTTTTGAAAAATGCAGCTTAATATATTCCTAGAAGCCTGTAAATAGAGAAAAAACAGGCAAAAGAGGGGGAGAGCAAGCAAATTTTGACAGTAATAGCAGTGAACCAGTTGAACATCTTGAAAGGAGCTAGCCTTGTCCTAGGAAATTAAAAAGACATGTGTGTAGCTGTTAAAAAGCCTGAGAAAAGTGTCTATGATTCCCAAGCAAGGCAGTCCTGCAGGAGGAAGTTTACAAGAACTAGGAGTAGTAGTATCCGTGACTTTAATCTGGTCTTGGAAATTATTAGTTCTAAGCATGCTGGAAGGAATTAAGACCATACAAGGGGTTTCAGTTTAGAATCTGAGTCTTTGATGCTTTAGGAAAGTAATTTGATTGCATCAAATGGGTCCCAGGGATAGGAACCTTAGTCTATAAATATCACCGATCCACATCATTAAAAAAACTTCAATCTGCACTTTTTTTCCCCTTCTTCTTTTTGCAGTGCTAATATTCTTTGGACATAAGAGGCCCGCAGCTGAATCAGCAGGGAGATTGATTTCTTTCTCTCCCTTTAAAAGAGGGAAAGAAGGTCCCTTTGGGTCAGGGTTAAGGGCTTGGAAGGGGCCTAATGGGAAAGTTCATCTCACAGCTGCCAGCAGTATATAGTACCAGGCCCATGGATAACAACAGGATGTGGGTTTTGAGCACTGTCAGCTCCTTCGTGATATATTTCTTTTTAATTTTCTCCTTTTAAAATAATACACCAGCTAAGAACATTCTTTATTATCATAACAAAATCTCTGCTCCAGTGACTCTGAGACGTTCCTAATTGTTTTCAATCTGTCAGGAGCGCTTTCTGTTTGCATTTCTGCAACCACTCAAGAGATTGCTGTAAAGAAAACAAACAAAAAAAAATGGTCTGGGCTAACTGAGGGGTTGGGTAATGGGTTACAGCACTTTCACCTCGCTCAGCGTTGCTGAGCAGGAACCAAAAACTAAATTGGTTGGTAACTCGAGTTTCAGCTTTGTAACAGCCAATTTCAAGTTGTTGTTAGCGTTTCAAGTCACCAAACAGGCACAGGGACAGCCAGTGAGTTAAAAATAAATTCTGGTTATGGTGGAAGGATAACACCCCATTCACCCAAGTGGAGATGGAAAGTGAAGGGGAAGAGTGCACACAGGTCTTTGTACTGTCATCCTGTGAATGACAAATAGCAGTGCATTTCCCATAGTGTAAAAAAACATCTGATGTAACTTATCATGCTGTTTTCTAAAGAGTGATGTCACTAACGTGAGAGCAGAGTGATTTCTGGGAAGAGCCATGTTCTGAGTGGTTGCTGCGGGGCAGCAGTGATGAGGCAGTGATGCGGGGCAGCCTTATACCACCACATGTGCATCCCCACCAGCACGCTGTACTGCTCTTGCTGTCTGATGGAGGGAGGATCGGGAGCACAGGGGCTGCAGGGAAGGCAGTGAACAGGCAGCCCAGGGCCCCCTGCAGATATCTGGGACACATGGGCCATGGGAGGAGCACTGAGGAATTTTCCCAGCGTCGTTCTCTGCCTGTGTGGGTGTTGCCTCCCACCACAGAGGCAGAGTCCTGTTAGAGTCCCGGTATTGCAGCACGAGTGGTGGGCCCCCAGCCCAGAGGGAGTCCCTGCTGTACCACAGGCTGTAGGAGAGAGGAGCTACCTTGAAGAGCTGCAGAAGTGAGATGGAAGAAAGCTGCCCCACTGAGCAAGTGAGCTGAGAATGGAAGACAGCATTCTTGTTGCCTTCTAAAAATGCTTGTGAGGTGTCAAGCCTGTCCATCTTCATTGGTGGTACAGGGACCAGTGGTTTATCTGCAGACAGCTTGGATCTCATCTTGGGCTTGGTGATAGGATGTAATGGTCATGATGACAGGGGCCCATAGCCAGAGAGAAATCTGAATTCAAACCTGGTAGACTTTGAGGGCAACAACAGAAAACAGAGGTGCTGTGGATTCAAGTTCATATGCAAGATAATCCAGAAAGATGAAGACAGAATTGGTCACTTATCTCCTCAATCATAGCTCGGTGTTGTAACCACACATTCCACTAGAACTGGCCTCCTGTAGCTCTCCCTGGCCATCAGGGTTCCATATGTCCCTCAGTGCAGGAGTAGCTGAAGAAGAATCAGGGCTGGTTTTGCACAATTTAACAAAACACCAGAACCACAGGAACTGTCAGTTGGTATGTTTGGAAGGACTGACATCTGGTATGCCCTGATCTGCTCTCAGCTACTGGCACTGAGAAGTTCACATCAAAACTCAGGAGCTCTGACCACCCCTGCGGAAAGGCCTGGGTGAAGAGTGGGTCAGTGTAGAGGACCCAGAGCCATGGACCCAAGTCAGGCTTTTGGTATGAAGGATGGGAAGAAGGACTTATGTCAGAAAGGACTTATCCTGCCTATTCGGAAGTCATGACTCGTTTTGCTCTGCCACAGACTTCCCACATGTGCTTTAAGCACATCCTTCAGCTCTCTTTGGCTGCCTAAGATAGAGGGTGTTGCCTTACTCTGTCTCACCAGAGAGCTGTAAAACATGGTCTATTCCAATTTTCAGGGGCTCTCACATTCACTTATCCAAGTAACATAAAAAAACTTCAGCTCAAAGCAAACCATTCTTGGGACCCTTGCTTGGTCTCAGTACTTGGCAGGAACCCACAGTAAGAAAAAGACACAAGGTTCCTGTTCCCCACTGCTGCACAGACGTGGCTGAGAAGTCTTTTAGTGGGATATGGTTTATCCCACCTGTTTTGAACCAGCATAAAAAGTTCTGGTAAATGCAAGGCAGCAGTTGGGTTCATGCTTTTCCACAGGAAATGCTGGACACAGAGATAAGCTCGTCCAAGTTAACACTGGGATAACAGCAAATCTTTAGCAAGTATGAATGTGAAGCATGGCAACTGCTGTAGCCATGGGGTATGTGAGGGCTCTGTCACATTTTTTTATGGAGAAGCAAAATTGCTTTTCCTCTCACCTTCCTGGGAAAGAGGAGACAGATGGTTAGCTTGACTTGTCAGGAGTGTTGTTGCTACTACTTCTTGTCCTCCCTGTGCCCTTTGGCTGCCTTTGCTCTCTGCAGCAGCATACAGACATACACGGAGTGGCTGTGGGCAGAGGAGGAGAAAACAAGCTCTAGAACAAAACAGAAAGTATGTTGTCATGCAAACCTCATTAATAATGGAGAGCTAGTGAAGAGAAATGGTACAAAACCCAAGGTATTTCTTATTGGAAAGAGAGGGAACATGCTGCAAAGAGGAAATGTGAAAGGTGAAGTCTTTCAGAGTTTACATCACTCTTCATAAAGCAAAATTCAGGCTATTTCACAGTTACTGCAACTTTTAGTCAGGCAGTGGGACGACAAACATCACTTAAAAATAAACAAAGAAATCATTTTATGTCAAGATTTTTACTATCTCAGATTCTTTTGGGTTTTGTTTTTGCTTTTTTTTCTATTTCAGTTCAACATCTCAAATTTTCTTTCTTACTGCTGGCTCTCCAGAGAATTGAAATTCATGCTGAAATGATAAGCCCTTTTCTCTGGTAAAGCAAATAAAGCCCATATACCACTGCTCAGCAAATGCATGTCTCTTGGAGACATACTGACAGCAGGGACTCTGGCTTAGCAAGTCATTCATTATTCAGGGCCATCACGCTACTTTCTGGCCCGGTGGTCCAGATAGATGCTTTAAAGATGCACCACCTGTAACTCTGCCCAAAAATCTCTGCCATAGTATGACATCAAGTCCTCCTGAGACTGTGGTCCATGAGTTCTTTCTCTTTTATGCTGGTCATTACTCCCAGAAATGCATGCGAAATTGATTTCCTTTTCATGACATTGTTTTCAAATGACTCTTCTGTTTTCTTCGGCTTGTTTTTTGGCAATCTCAGTGGCTTGGGAGCTACAAGAAATAAAATTCATGGTGTCTCCAAATGTTTCACTGACAAAGTTGTCAGTGCTTTCTCCCCCCTCTGTTTTATTTGGTTTGGATGTAGCAAGGAAACTGCAAAGAATGGGGGCAACAGGGTGGTAAAATTCAAATGCAAGTATATAGTAAGCAGAAGAAAGTAGATCCTTTTGAGCGTACAAAAATAGAACTAAGAGTAGAATTTGGATGCTAAACCTGGTAGTCGTTTGGGATGTTGGGGTTTTAAACTGCAAAGTTCAGAAAGAGAACACGGAAGAATCAGTTGCTTTAATATGCACTGCACTTCTGAACAGCAAAGTTCCCATATAGTAAAACTCTCCCTATAGCTCTCCCCTTGCCTGCAAACAGTGAGCTTACATGCAGGGAGGGGGAAAAATGCAGTCACATTCCTTTCACACTCCCACTCGCCTCTGAGGTTCTTCCACTTCCTTCCTATGGCTTTTTTTAGAACTGTAGTGTTTTTCTCACGTCCGGCAACAAAGGATGTTTTGTGCTGCTCCTGAGGTTATTGGTTTCTTTTTTCTTTTTTTTTTTTCTTTTTACTTTAGATACATGTTTGAAAATATCACTCTTGTTTGTGTGGAAGCAAAATTTTTTTCCCTCTGGTACTTTTCAGATTTGGTCAATAGCTGAGGACTTGTTTAGTAGGTAAAATTCTCCCACCAAAGTCAACATTTTTATTTTCCTGCAACCTTGTTATTTTCTTGTGAAAACCACAGTGCTGCAACCCTAAAGGTAGAATAATATTGGGGAGTCATTGATATTGCAGTGATTTCTATGCCCTCTTAGAATAAGAAATGGAATCACTCCAGAATTACCATGGCACATGTGAGAGAAGAGGATGGTGCATAAATCAGTTCAGGAAATGCACAGTTTATAAAATCCACCAAGGTGTTCTCAGTAAAAAATCCAGTGAGGAGACAAGGAGGAGCAGGTGAATAATGGAATCACAGTCTCCAGCCTGTAGAGTCAGCTCTCCCATTTTACAGTAGTGTAAAATCATGAAATAAGAGTAGAGATATGCATCCAGGATTAAATCTTGGGGTTTGCTATATTCTTGTCCCCAATCACTATAGCTGGATCTTTGTCACAGTGATAAATTGACTGTGGTCACACACGTTGACATTATTCACTTTGAGAAGTAAAACTCCAAACATCAGTCATTGCTGTGTCAGGGACCCTGGATATTGGATATTCAGGCATTCAGTGTTTTCAATTTATTATAATTTGTAGGCAACTAGACAAGGTGGGGAGAAAGCCCATAGACAGCCTGGAATAATATCATAAATCTCCAAAAGCCCTAACATAATCTTTAAGGCTACCTTCTGTTCCTCAGACAGGGAGCATGAGTGATACAGTGAACCTGATTTTGACCTTTTGCTCAGCAGTGCTGCACAGGTATTGTTACACTGTTGGCTTTGACTCCTGGTGGGACTCGGTGCTTAAGTGTCTCAGAAAGGAAGTATTCCGTGAAAAAACATAAGGACTTCTAACTCAGTGCCTGCTTCATCTCAATAGTCAGGGTGAAGCAAAGAGAAAATGAGAAGCTGTGAGTCTCCAGTGACTGGTGTGGAAATTGCTCCTGGCTCGTGCAGATAGGACTAGAGACATGTACCACATACTGTCACTGCAGACATCCTTTATAATGCACATGAATTAAGAAATAGCCATACCCTTGTTACTTGCTGGATGTTTTCTCCAGATTCCTGAGAAATACCAATACCAGCCCTCCAAAACAGTCAGCAAAATGCAGGAACCTGCTGGAGCTCTTACAAAGAAGACCTTGATTAAGAAATCTATTTGACTGCTGCTTTTGTGGCATGTCTGGCTTCCTATGCCTGCTGCCAATTTTTCCAGAGAGGAAGGAGGAATCTTCCTCTATTATATTGCCAAAGCCTTGCCATAGTCTTGGAGCCTGCTTTGGTTGGTGTGAGCCATTGGGCATGTGCTGGGGAGTCACAATGCCACATGCACAAAAGGGGGGAACCTGTTCAGACCATGGATGTCCCCATGACTTCCTGATAGCTCAGCTATGGCTCTCTGTTTTTTCCCCTAACACTAGGCTGACTGTACAGAGAAATGTCAGGTCTGAGTGACTTGATTTGCCCCTCGAGTACCACCCTCACTCTGTAAGTCTAGTTCTGGCAATTTGCACTGTAGTGCCATCAATCCCCACTTTTCTGCTAGATTATTTCTCCTCAGCCTTCTAGAAAGCAACACATACCCGAGTCACAGCTATCCCAGCAGCCCAAGGCTGAGACACACATGGAGGCTGCTTCACACTAAGATGCCAAGCAGTGAACTGAGATGCCCGAGGCATGTTTGCTTGTTTTATCCACCAGTTTGGATAAGGGCAGTGATTCTGACAGAGTCAAACACTCAGGGTGGTAAATATCTCAAACAAACACATCTGTTTACCAAAAAGTAAGTCTGTCTTCCATTGGGTTTGGCTAACATGAGCTAGCAAACCTGATTTAACCTCAGCTTTTCATTCAGCAGCTTGCAGCTGCTTCTGGAGAGGCATTTTTTCTAAACGGCTGGGTGAGGCTCTCACTGGTGAAAGGTGGTGTCATATGGCTGTCAATGGCAAGACATGGCTGGCATTATGACACCTTGCTGGGGGAAGATGGTTTGGTCACTGCAGTGGGATGTGCTATAACACATAGCCCTATGAAAAGTTCTGCCTGGCTTTTCTGTGACCCAAACAGATCCCCAAGCCATCAGCTGATGGTTTCTAACCCAGCAAGCACCATGACTTCTGCCAGCCCCCTACCTCAGTGGGAGCAGGTGGTACCCCTTGGCCATAGCCACTGTGCTGCAGTGCAGCAAGGTCAATGCCCCTCCAGACAGAGAAACAACATTGTCGATGTAGCCTGGGTAAACAACCTGCTAGTCTATGGTCTACTCAGTCTGCAAGTCAAGATAAATTAAAAAAAAAAAATCACTATTTTTTTTTTTTATTTATTCAGCAGGAATACCCTTAACTATTTGCCCAAGTAACACTTTCAATAAACAGCAACAGGGAGGGAGGTGCTATTAAGGCTTGATCTTGCTCCTACACTGTCCTACTCATCCCTCTTGCAGCCTCCAATCAACTCAGGTCGATTGAATCAATCAACCAACTGGCATCAATCGAATTGAATCATCTGGCAGCCTGGTCTTGTTGTTCCTATTACTTTAAAGTTGCTGGCTTACACTTGTTTGAATCCCATTAGAAACACTATAAAGCTACAATTTAAACCACTGTCCCTAGAGGCAACTGCAATCCTGCTTAGGTAAAGACGAGCAGGTGTTACTGTGACACCAGCTGACACCTGTGCTGCTTCTCCACCCTTGGGACGTTTCCCAGACCAGGATGGTGATGCTTTCATGGCCCTCAAGTGTAGTCTGGCACAAAGAGATGAAATACACCTACTTTGTCTTTTTCAGAATATGTGACTTATGATCAGGAAGGATCCAGCTTCAAGGTAGGCAGGCACTGCAGGACAGAGCTCCATCAAGCTCAGCCAAGACAGCACCCAGGGCTGTGGTGCTCCATCCCAGCCCTAATGCTGCAGGGAAAGGGAGAGTGAAACTGTGTGGGACTTGGCAAATCTTCATGAAGCCACAGAAGAACTGTACTCTGGAGAGAAATGCAGCCTCTAGAACTCCTTTACAAATCCCAACCAACCTCTGGATAAATTTCATCAGAAAACTGGCTCTTTCATGCCTGCGATAACTGCACTTGACAGCCAAACAGAGACCCTTTCATAATTAAAAATAGAAAAAGCAATTAATTATTGGAGTCAATATAAGCCAGGAGCTGGCAGAGTAGCAGAGCAGTGTCTGCAGTGAGCTGACTGTAGCAGAGGCCATAGTGGCTTTAGAGCTCATGTGTCCATCAGCCCTGGGGGACATGCCAGCCTTCGGAATGCAAAGCTGCTCAAACACAGGCACAAAACAGAGTCATGCCCTAAAGCAGCAGGGTTGGTAAGCAGCAAAAATGAAAGGTAGCCTCTGAACCCCCTCAAGAGCTTAATGGAGTCAGCGCTACTTTGTCAAACCCAGCCTGGCTCAGATCTGGGCAACTGGAGCTGAAATGATTGCCTCTCTGGTTTACTGTTCTCCAGTGGCTGTGTGCAGCAAGTGCCAGTGTGTCAGAGGCAAGCCATGGAGGTTAGTGGGCAAGCCCTGAGAGCCAGAGCCACTGATTTCTCTTTCTCATAGCTGGATAGTTTGGTTCAGTGAGGAATGAAGCATTGTGCACCAAAGCCAGGCTCATTTTTTTCTTTGTCAGTGTTTACCTGGAATAGACTATGATGTGAGGTGCTGATGGGACTCCT
Source organism: Certhia americana (assembly GCA_018697195.1). Taxonomy (NCBI): domain Eukaryota; kingdom Metazoa; phylum Chordata; class Aves; order Passeriformes; family Certhiidae; genus Certhia; species Certhia americana. Next base: position 38,392,265 of record CM031857.1, on the reverse strand, counting down.
GGCTTTGTCGCCAGGGACTTGACAGCATTTGACCTTCTCTTGACTCTGAGTCCTTTAGACATTGGAGAATTCCCCAGAAGGGAGCTTTCCTTATCCTCCAGGAAAATCCTATTAGTTGGGGTTTTTTTTGGGGGGGGGGTGGTGGGTTTTTTTGTTGTGTTTTTTTTTTTTTTTTTTATTATAAAGCCCAGTTCTTGACACTTGCTAGCTATAAACTGTCCTTGTGGATTAGCAATCCAGGGAGGTGATGAAAGTCAGCTGCCTTAGTAACTTCATTTTCTGCTGCAAGATACTTGCACATGACTGACGTCACTCATGTTTGGTGAGCCCAAACCATGTGGAGAATTGCAAGGAGAAGCAGGTCCTGAGCTGGAGGAGACTGTGGTTAGGAAATGGTGGTGGTGGTGGTGCTGTGATGCGAGTCGAGGAGGGACCTTTGAAGTGCAGTCTTTGGGCAGCTGCCTGGGCCAAAAGCAAACACTTCACAGTACTTCCACTTTGCTAACAATAATGAAAGCAGTTCCTGGAATGATTTGCTTGCCCTGACAGCAGCACGGTTTGGTTGAAATATGTACTAATTTTTTAAAAAAAGAGGAATTTTTAAGAGAGGCCCTTCCTTGGAGTGGTTGTTCTCACAGCCTCCTTTCCCTGTTCAAATTGGTAATTCCCAGCAAAGCCAGGATTCAAGTGCATGGTGACTGTTCTTTTAACATGATCAAAGGAATAATTATATGCAGTGGAATTCTCCAAACACAACAATCGCGTGTGATCCGCCCGGCATGAGGAACTGGCTGCGTGTCTGCAGAAAGCTCCCATTTGCTCCACAGACAGGCAGCCCCAGGTTGCAGCCAGGGACTGTCCCTGCCTGCCACCACAGAGCTCTTCCTCTTCTGCCTTCCACTGTGCAAACTCACTCCCTGCTTTTATGCTGCCCGAGTCGCAGGGGGGATGTGGAGATCCTTTGTTTCTCTGTGTATTCAGGGGATGAAGGGGATATTTTCCTAAAAATTGACTACTGCTTGCTTAGTTTATCCTGGAATAGAAACTTTATTTATAGAAGCAACAGCAGCAACAGGGCACCCTGGGCCCTAGCAACAACAAAGTGAGCTCTACAGTTCCTGATGGGAAATACTGCAAGGTGCTGTGCTTCAGCAGCAGATTTTGCTCATGATCTCCCAGGTTGCACTGGTCCCATTTCTTCTAGGAGCTACAAATCAGAAATCAGACTTTTCTTTATCCATTGAACTGCTTTTTCCTCCTTCTCAGAAGTCAGCATATTGTAGTGTGTCCTGGGAAGGGAGGGCTTGTGGGAACGCATGGAGGTGGAACATTTCCTGGAGTGGAAAAGGTTTCTCTGGTGGCCTGAAGTGGGTCAGAAGCAGGCCACCAGGGCATTTGAGCAATATGGGCTGAGCTGAAAGTCTTTGAGCCTTTGACTACAACACTCTTCTGCTATGTCCCTGGGCTGTTGTTCAAGCCCAAAGCTTCCAACTTGCAGGATTATCCAAAGCTTCCAACTTGCAGGATTATTGCTGGGGCATCCAGCCATTCCATTGCAGTCTACCTGCATCTGTTTTACCAGACCACACAGGCTCTGTAGGAAGTTCCTGGAGCTGCTCACACCCGTCCCATTGATAAAGCTCACCTGAAATATCTGCTGAAGTGCATGCCTGGGAGACAACAGTGCAGATGCTGGTCCAATCTGTATTTCACTGTACATGTGTGTCCTGTCTCATCCAAACTATTCCTGGCATGGTCTTGTCTCTTTTCAGAGATGAAAAGAGGATGAGCATCTGAAGCCAAGATTGCCCATGTAACTGATGCCTCGACATGGAGTTTTGGAGTGGTCTGAAACTCAAACAAATCACCCTCTACACCTTGCAAAATGGAGTCTCACTTTTTCAATGTACATAGTTGGCCTCATCTATTCATTTTATTTCCTCTTCATTCAATTATTCCTTAAACTAGCCACCAGGTCAGATGGGTACTGTTAAGATGCTGTTGTCTTCTTGGTGGTCTACACTGTATCACCTTCATCAGTTTTTCATATCTTTTTCCAAATGAGACTGTAGATTATCTAGATTGTTAATAGGAGACAGATGGGAATTGGGTGTCAAGTTGCAATTCTGAAGCGTAGGAGCTTCATAGCCTTTTTAAAAATGCATGGTATTAAAAATTATTTAAGACAAAATTAGTTTCTGGCATTTAACAATTAGTGAGGCAAATTAGATGCTTAATAGAGAGGGATAGTAATTCTCTCATCTGAATAGTCACCTCTGAACTCCAGGCTGGCATACTTACATCTGGTACAAAAAACCAGACTCTTGTATGCTCTAAATCTGCCAATGTTTGCCCTGGCACTGCACAACTCTCATTCCAGTGGATTGCATTGCCTTCTTCAATCAGATGATACACAGCACAGGAACAATATGGGAGGAGAAACACTGGCATCTCTGATATATCTAGGACCTTGTGCATTAGATAAATCAGATTTTGGAGGGCTTACTTTGCCTGGATCTGTTAGTAGAACCTTCAAAATTAAAAGCAAGAGGCATTTTTTTGAGTACACACAATTGTAAAATGAGGACTTTTACACATGGCTGAAGAATAGTTATACTAGGTCTGAAATGAGTATGTCAGTGCCAGAATCCTGTCCTAGTTCTGGCCAGGAGTGGATGTTGGAGGAAAAAGGTATGAAAACAGGCAAACATGGCCCAGTCCTTTTCCAGATGCAGTTGTAGGGCTGGGAGTCCCTCAGTCACAGACAGTATCTTTCTGTTTAGTAATTCCAATGGACTTTCTTTCCCTCCACAAGTTTGTTTTGACTTCTGGCCTCAGCAACAGCTGATGGCAATGAGTCCCACAGTTTAATTTGCATTGGATGGAAACCTGCTTACTTTGGTTTGCTCGAAACCTGAAGCCTGCTAATTGCATTTAATGTCTCCTTTGGAAAAAATGGAGGGATGGGAGGCTCCAAACTCATCAGGTGACAGGTGCCCCATTAGGAGGCATCCAGAACTGGCTCATGCTTCGCCTCAGGCAGTCATTGCGTGGCTCAGCCTCCTGCCCTAGCACTGTCTGGTGAACTGTGATCTTCTCACCAGCAGCTTCCAGCAGGCAAAGCCCCTGTGCAGGCATGCTTGTTGCAGTTCAGCAGGTAAATGGACAGTGAACCAGCTCCCCTCTTGCTCTATTAAGTCTTTTATCACTTTTAGCTTAAAGTCAAGTTGGTATTGTTGAGGATTTCTTCATATGCAAGCTTTGCACTCAGTCAGTTATCCCACACCCCTTGGATGCCAAATAATGCAGAGGGCAGGAAAATGGGGTGCTCAAGTGCCCCAGCTTGGGTCAACTGGAACAAAAAGATTATGCAGATCTGAACTAACTAGTTTTCTGATGCTATCCAAGAGCAATCAGAGAAATCTTAGTGTGGACATGTGGGGATGTTGCAACCCAAGACAGCACCAGAAGCTCTGACACCAGCTGTCTGCTTATTTACTTACAGAGAGTAATTCATGCTCCAAAGTATTCTGTCAGCTCCATTTTTTTTCTTTCCTAGTTTATATCCCTGGAGAAGCTCTTTTCTCATTGACTAGTTGAAACTACCCTTCTGATTTAAACCCCAAGCCAATGTTAAATATCACAAGTTATGCAGCAACCATGATATCTCCCTGTTTAAACTGCCCCCCACCTTTGGGAGGGATGCATTTCACCCCCAGGTTTCATATACTATGTCTGAAGGATGCTTGAGAGGGTATTTTTTTTTTTCTTTTTATTGTTACTAAAATATCATCAGCTTATTCTGGCAAAGTACTCCTAGTGTGGACACATCTGGCAACGCTGTACTGGTAGTGGAAAAACTCTATTCACAAGCAAAACAAGTTCTACCAGTACAAGTGTGGGTTTGTCACTGTAACTGAGATGAGGGGAGAAGTGGCTCAGGGCAGGACTGAAGATCTTATCCTCCATGATCTGGAAAAGAGGGTGGATAGTGAGATGGCAATGTTTGCTATTGATAGTTGTTAAGGGTAATAAAAATGAAAGTTGACTGCAAAGACTTGCAGAAGGCACTCACTGTAGTGAGGCAATAAAAAAGCAGATAATTTAGATAAACACAGGGTGTTGTGCATGGGAAAAACTCCTAACTGTAGATGCCAGTTGTGATAGACTGTGTGTTAGCTGTGTCTGTTCAGGAATGAAATCCTGGAGTTGTAATAGCTCTGTGAAAACAGCCTCTTGTTCCTTGACAGCAGTGCAAAACAAATTAAACATCAGGAGTTATCAGGAAAAAGAGAAAAAACAGAGCTATACAAATGTGCTAGTTCTGACTTTCCATTTCAGAAAGGGTGTATTAAAAATAAAAAAGGGCCAAAGTTGGGAGGATAACCCAAAGTACAGGACAATTTCTACATATTTGGGACTCCCTTGCCAGAATAGGGAGTGAAAGAATAGAATAGAGGTTCTGACAACCATGAATGCCCTCCAGCGAGTCTGCTGGAAATTATTTGGGCTGTTTCTTTTCACACAAGACCTATGGGACATCCAGATTGGTGATGGTGGTGCTGGGCTTTGGATGAACAGAAGGAACAGTTGCAGTTAAACTGTAGAACTCACTCCCACATGATTCTGTGTTACTAACAATTTGCAAGGTAAAAAGCAATTAAACTATTTCAGGAAGACCAAAAAAAAAAAAAAAAAAAAAGGACAGCCATGAAGTATGAAGTGTAAACACCCCAGCTCTGTCTCAAGAGATCCCTAAACTAGAAACATCTGGGAGTGGAATACAAAAATACAAAGGACTTATTCCTATGTGTTTACCTCATTCCCATCCTCTTCCCCATGTACCTTCTGTCAGTCTGAGATGGAGATAGGACACTGAGGCAGTTTGACCTTTGGGCTGACTCATGACTAATATTCTTAAGTTTGTCATAACAATTATATATATACTTATACATATACTTAAACTTTTATACCATTTTTACCATTTATACCATTCTGATCATGAGATGAGTCATAAAGAATCAGAGTGAAAATGAGATTCTCCTGCAGGAAAAGTAATCTATGCTTCAGCAGGATTACATTACAATAACTTTTTTGGAAGAAGAATCCAGTGAGAAATTGGAAATTTAAAAAGTAGTCATTTGAGCATTGGAAAAGCACCATGCAAGTCTCCTCTAATAATTTTCTGCTCCTGTCTGTCATCAGCCTATTTGACATACAATCTTAGCATTCAGTCATGTCTCACATTTTGAAAATTCACATGATGTAAAAGACAATAAAATATGTTGATTGGACTGTCTCAGGTTTTCCAGCTCGTGGCAATGAGGAAGAACATTTCAACTCCACTTCCTACGGACAGCCATCTGTCCCTGCTCTCACCACTGCAGTCACTCAGAGCATCTTTCCTTGGATAGCTTTAGGAAGAGGCACAGGGCTGGCACACAGGGTGAGCCATCTTGTAGGCTGACCCTTGTAGATTCTGTTTTTTTCTAATATCGCTGCTTCTTCTTCAGCCCTAAACTGACAGTTTTTCTGGCTGCTATTAAGGTTTGTTAGACAACTCTTAGGCTTCACCACAGATTTAGCTTCATTTTGGTGCTAGGCAATGGATCATCAAGTTTAGAAGTGAACACCCAGACTGCTTTCAGAAGAGCTGCAGGTAATTAATTATTAAAAAGTAATTAGCTCAGAAAGAGGTTTGCATCAAAGTAGGTATTTAAAACTTATCTGGAAGAATAGCGTTCTTCCTTGTAGATGCTTGTAAAGAAATGTGGAGCTGCTGATAGTGCCAAACATACACATAAGCTCCAGTGTGTTGATTGTGGATTTGTGAGACATTTAAGGACAGCTGGAGGGGGCTGCACAACTGATACCATCACTTGCACAGATAGCTCATTAAAGAGCCATGGTCCAAGCAGTCACTGCAATGACTGGAAATGGAAAGTTAAGAAAGGAGCTGCTCTGTGTTTCTCTTCTAGTCTGACCCTCTGATCAGGAGGAGCTGTGTTGCTCAGGTGCTGATGAGAAGGGACTGGTGACACTTTCCACAAATGTATGCTCCCCCCAGATGCAGCTTCTCATGCACAGCACAGCAAGCATCTTGGAGAAACACCTCTCCCTGGGTCACTAGATGGCTGCTTGGCCTTCTCAGGGAGGAAGTAGCTTCCATTTAAGGAGCTGGAGGGGCTCTTGGCAGGGAATGCTGCAAAACATCTCAAACTCTGGATCCCATTGGCAGAAAGGCCAGGGGCAGCTTGAGCTCATGCTTTGGAAGTGCCATCTTTTGTCAGCTTGAGATTTTCCAGAATTTCAAAGCAGAAAGAAAAAGAGGGTTATGAGGAAGCTATTAAAGATATATAAAATAAACTTGGAGCAGGGAGGAAAGTGTGTTTCATTGAGGAGCTGTGCACTTTATTCGAGAGAAGGATCGGTAAATGCTTATTATTTTAACAAAGACTTTTTCTGTCATGAACAAGAGAAGCAGATGTTTAAAAGACGGACAGGAAGCGGCTGTGACAAATGAAAGGATTTTTGATTGAATTCATGAGCTGTATTTCCTGCCAGTAATTCATTCAGCTGTGGGCTAGATCAAAACATAATATTATGGTTTAATCAGCACGCTTTTTAACACAAAGCCAGGATATACAAGTTCTTGGTGCTACAGGTAAAAAGCCATTAGTACACTTGGCTCAGAAGCTTCTTTTTAAAGCATTATTCATTCTTTTTCTTTTAAGCAAATGCTTTGTCTACCAGCAAACACCTGAGAACTCCTAGAGAGCCATGTTTTGGAGTTTGCACAAGCAGGTTTAGAAAGGGTAAAGCACTTTCATGGCATGGCAGATGAAATAGGCTGCCTGAAAGTACAATCCCACTTGCACTGCAGTCGGAGAACACTCAGTTTCCTGCCAATTGCAGGGAGCATTAGATCAAGTTGGATTGTGTGTGTGTGTGTGCATATGCATGCTGCAAGTGTTAATTTTGATGTTTCCTGCCTCTGTCCCATCCTCCTAATGAATTCTATTTGTTTACAGCCTCAAGGAAAGCTTGTCACTAGAAATTTCCTTTTGAGTTTTCAGCTCAAGATTGCACAACCACGGAACCATTGCAACACAGTGATAAACAAGCTGAGGGAGGCAACTCTGGAGAATTGAGGCCTCTCTTTTTCACTATTTAGTTAAGTAAATAGTTACCAAATGTGCTGAGAGATAGAGAACTTTATCCCTAGTTGTAATGAGTATTAGCAAAAGTGATTTTTTTTCCTATCCAAAAAATTAGAGTAGGCACAGGAATTGCTTATCCTTACATCACTCCTTGTCAAAAACGGTCAGATGCTGGGATGTACTTCTGGGACACAGCACTGAGCTGTAGGCTGTAGGAGAGCAGGGAAAATGGAAAAGAGGGGTTGCAAAACCTGTCTAAAGCTTAAGGTCACAAAATGGATTTGCATTTCTCAGGGCAAGCACAGGACCTGGCTGAAGCTAAGAAATAATAACCAAACTGTACCCCATGCACAGATACCAGCCACCCTCCATCCCCCTTGGCCAGGCTCTCAGAGGAGAGATGAGGACACAAAAGCAGCCTCTGCCAGGTTTCCTCTCCTGCAGGGGTGCAGTCAGCATGGATTGGCTGCTGGGTGGGTCAGGGCCTCATCCTGCACCGATGTGTCCTGTGCAGGCCTTAGTCCTTGGCTGATAATCACAATATCCATAGTTCTGCTGTGGTTACCAGGCAGGCTTTCTCTGCCCCATTTAATCCTCTGTAAAATTTCTACAGGTGACTCTCTCATTGTATCAATGTATTGGGAAAATCCCTGCAGTCATGACTTCCAGGGTGCTCTGGGATAATGTGGATAAAGGCTGCTTTCTGGATGTTGGGAAGAAATTACACAGCACAGATTTTCCCCGCTGAAAAAAAAAAAGAAAAAAAACAACCCAAAAACCCCTGCTTTGGATCAACCAAAACTTTTCAACAATACTTGTGAAATTTAGCAAGTGGTTTTAGTGACGGCAGAACAGGCATATCTTGACATTTTTTAAATAACTTGTTTGTTTTTTCACTGGGAAACAAAGTTTTGTTTTGCAGTTTGTCTCAGCTTTGTAATAATAGAGTACAGTAAGAGAGAAAAATCATTCCAGAGAAAATAAATTCAACTTCAAAATTTCAGGTTTAAGTTGAATGTATATTTTTCTGTTCAACCCAAGCTGAATAAATCTTTCACTTCTTTGAGTATTAACAGAAATGGATTTTTCCACTGTCCAAGGAGCATATTTAATAATAATATTAATATTAATTTAATAATATTAATTTAAATATGCTTCTTGGACTGTGGAAAAATAATAATTATTACTAATTTATTAAAATCATAAGTATTAAGAGTAATATTATTAAAAATATTTCCCAATTTCTGTCTAATTCAATGTGCAGTATAATTATTGATAGGAGAAAGCAGATCAGATGTGGAGAACCAGATCCCTTATTCATGCAGAGAAAATGCATGAAATGCACATACATTTTTGGATTTACACACTAAACTGGTTGAGCTAAAGAATAAAGACAGGGGAACTAAATTACCTTTTCGCTCATCCAGTTTTCCAGCAGAAAAGAGAGGAGCTACCTCATCTTTCAGTGCACAACATAGTCCCACATCAGAGGGAAGGTGTGGTGGGATCTGCTGCCAGCTGTTTGAAGCCACTCAAATCACAGAAGCATAGAATTATTTTGGTTGGAAGGGACCTTTGAAGGTCATATAGTTCCAAAGTGATGGGCAAAAAACAGGGGCATCTTTCACTTGGCCAGGGTGCTCAGAGCCCTCTCCAACCTGGCCTTGAAGGTTTCCAGGGATGGGGAACCTGTACCAGTGTTTCACTACTCTCATCATAATGAATTTCTTCTTCATAGCTAGAGGTTTGAGAATGGTTTGAGTTTTCCAGTCTCCCAGCAGAGGCACAGCATGCACTAATCCTCTCTGTGGTGTAGCTGGGGAGGAGGGTCCTCAGGTCCTTCTGTCCCATAAAACATCTTCACTGCCAGAATTACACCCAGTAAGTGGTGGCTCCTTGGCAAACAGTACAATCGTTAAATGTCAGCTACTGCTTACAGTTTAATTGCCTTTGAATTTTAGCAAGCAGCTCCTCATTCATAGCAAATTGGCATTTTGTACATTCAGGATTGTGCTATTAGCTGCACAATAGAGAGGCTGGTTTTCTGTAAATATTGAGATTTGGTAATTATAACCCGACAGTTATTAACACTCCGTGGCAGATAAATGCTTCAGCTGCTGAATCTGCTGTGAGCAAACCTCCTTCCGGAAGGAGCATCTTATCAGTGAGTGGAGGAAGGCTCTAGCTGCCATACTCCATTAACACCATGTTAATGAGCCAAGAGCCCACGCACCACAATGAAAACATACCCTGAAGTGTAGCAGATGGGCTCAGAAGCCAAAGCCACACAATGGGGAAACCTAGAAAATCATAGCTAAATTCAATAGAAAACAAAAGCTGGGCAGCTTGGCCTTCCTTGTAGTAAATACCCTGGAGTAACAGACATTCCTGGATCTTACTGGGTGAAATTGTGGCTGTGAAGGACCTTCCAATGATTTCAGGAAGACTTGGGCCTCAGGTGGTTATGGGCAGCATGTCAAAACCCATCTAGAAACCACTGCTGATTGCCTGAGCTCTGCACCCGTGTCTCCAGTGAAGTCCTTCAGCAATGCTCACAGAGGACTTGTGATTTAGTCCTTCAGATAACTGTGCTGCTTCACACATCTTGTTGCTAGAGCTGCTTAAAATAAAATAAACAAAAGCAAGTTGACAAATGTGACTGAATCAGTGTGGGGGGAAGCACTAACATGTTAATCGTGTAAATGATTAACAACAGTCTATTAGTCATATGTGATTGACACTTCCCCACATACTAGTAAAAGTGCTACAGCATCATTTGTAATCTTAATGAAGTCATAGCAGAAAAAGCCCTCTCTCTTTGCCGGGAGACAACGGCTTCTATTTATAGTTCTAAACAATTTGTTCTTTTACAGACTAGTGTAAGTCTGTTTGCCTCTCCACCAGCTCTACATCACTGTGCCTCACTGTGATTAGGGAGTGTGTTATGTACATAAGGCATAAAATTAGAATTAAGTAGCTTTCAGTTGTATATCCCAGACAGAGCAAATGCATTCTTGAAGCACTTTGATGAAGCTGCATGCAACTACTGTTCTTCCAGTGCTGTGGTTCGTAGGCAGCAGTGTTCTGCACACCAGCCTGGCAAAACTTTGCCTATTGCTGCTTGCAAATGCAGAATGATCTCAAGTGGAGGAAGCCACTGCCTGTTTTCCAGGAGTTTTGATATGTTCTGGAATTTTTGGACAAAATTGCTTGCCTAGTATGTTGTGATACAATGATTATCACGAAAGACTTTTTGGTCAAAAATGCCATTTCCAGAGGGATACTGTTTACATCTTACATCTCTGCCCTGGTTTCTGGTTGCCCAGGGAAGAGGCAATTGAGGCCCTGTAGCTTTTACTGGTCAGTGATCTTCGCAACATGGAGATGCTCGACTCCATGTGTGCCTGCTCAGAAAAAGAGCAAGAACCAGGGAGCAGTCACACAAAAAAGTCTTTTTAAAAACAGGGTGGGGAAGGGATAAGGACTCCACAATGTACACCTGACCTTCCAAAGTCACGTCTCATTCAGGTCGGTCTGGAAAGTGAGGCACTTGGTAGAGCAGAACTTGGCGAGAGTTCATGGTGCCAGGTCTGGCGAGATGCGAGTACAGCCTCAAACATATGCTTCCAGTTTCCAGTGGCCAGGAAGAGATTTTGGGTAAGAATGCAGATACCTGTATTAAAGTGATAGTTAGCTCTGGGATCTTCCACATCAGATCTGCAGAGAGCAAAGACTTTAGCGGAGCTTCACCATACTCTTCTGATGCAGAACTCTTATCAGGGCCGCTTTTTCATTAGCAAAGACTTTCTTTCACTCCCTCTGCTACAAACAGGGCTTGTCACCTGTTTCCCATCTATTTTCGTTACAGAGGAGAAGTAATTGGTACATCTGGGTGTTATTGGAGAAATGGCTTGGCTGAAGCCATAAGGTGGCAATTGAACTGAGCCATGCCAATACATTGTAAATACATTTGTCCCTGAGTGTGTGATAGATGAGGGAGTTTTTTTGAGAGAAGAGGGAGGAAAGGGAGGGGCAGTGTAGAAAGCTGACCACATCTGATCTATCTTGCGCAAGTGAGTCAAGCCTCAAAGATACAAAACCACTGCTGCCACAGCAGAAAACCAACAGTGCTACCCACTGTAAAATAGACCAGTGGCTTGGGATCCCAGTGGCTTGTGATCCAGGGGATTGGATTACCCTGTGCATGGCACTTCTCGTCTTTTGTAACTGCAAGGAGCCACCAAACCAAAATAGCTCATTTTCACCATCTTAGCGATGCTTTCTGCTAAATAGCAGCACGTGATTGCTGGTCCACCATGGAAGCCAGTAATCCAATACAAAGTGGGACAGCAGGCTCTGGCAGCAGTCTGCACTGCCTGAAGGATGGGGAACCAGAAACCTCCAATGGCCCTGTCTGTGTCCATGCTTTCGAAAGGGATCCTAGACTCATCTCCACAAACTTCCATCACTCCTTCCCACGTGCAGCCCTTTCAGTGCAGGAGAAAGTGTTAGAAGTCTTAGTGGTGTTTTACACCATTGAATCATGGCACACCACAGAGCCACATAATCACAGAGTAGCTGAGGTCAGCAGGGATCTCTGGAGGTCACCTGGTCCAATCCTGCTCATGCAGGGCTACCTGGAGCCAGCTGCCCAGGATAATGTCCAGGGGAATGGACCATGTCCCATTGCACCAAGCTGATATGATCTGCTTTGGGCCTTGGGGTTTGGGTACACTTCTGCAGAGCCCAGGCAGATGTTAAAGTTAAGAGAGTTTTACCTTGAGGGAGATACCAGTATGAGATGCTACTGCAGTAACTGAGTCAGTGCCATGCAAAACTGGATGGGGAATGGAGGTTGGATCTTTGGCAGTCTCTTGGCCTGTCATTGGTATGCTATGGGTTTAGAGAGCCATAGGATTTCAGAATATAGGGAAAGATAAGCCTTCTGGAGTCAGGCATATTTCTGTGGTCACTCTGGCCTCCCACCAGTGTCATTTCCATAGTTTGGTATACAGCCTTCACAGGGGGATACCATGTGAAGAACTCCATGAAGGGAGTTTTTCCATAGCGAGTCTCATTCTCTGCACCCCATGGGTGCAATTTCTCCAAATATAAAAAAACTTACATGCATATTTTGGGGTAGTGACAATTTGTGCTGGTACTCTTTCCTGTTTTCATTTCTCATATTAAATTGTCATACCTCTATCTGTAGTGAGCAAAATATTATCAAAAATATCAAAATAGATGTTTTTAATCTTATCCTGTGCATATGGAAAAAAATCCAGATTTTCTAGAAAAGTCCAACTCTAGGGTAGAGCCAGCAGTGACACAGGTGAAAGTGACATTTGCAGATGGCAGAAGACAGAGAAGAGCAGGGTGGCTCTGCTGCTGAACCACTGCAAGCTCCACACCAGTTGACTATCCAGCCAGAGACTGGATAGAACGTTTTTATTTCTTTCTCTTACCTTTTTCTCCAATCGGGGAAAAATCATGTCCTTTTGGGCTAGGCTAAAATGGAGCAATCTGTTCATTTAGCTGCTGAGAAGGGAAATTAACTTCATTCTTATCTGTCTAGCTTATTAGCACAAATATTGCAGCTGCATTATCCTATCCCACATAAAACCCTGTACAGTAGAGCCTTTTAATTGTCTGGCTAATTGTTTGGCCTCAGAGCTGTCTATTTCCGATTGTCTAATTCTCATTAGAATGCCAGCTGACACTGAGTCCTCCAAAGCTGCCTTTAGCTGCTTTTAACCACTTCTGGACTAATTTGGTGGTGTTGAAAGCACTTACAGAAAAGCAACCAACAATAAGAAACACAGTGCAAACGTTTCTCTTCTCTAATGCATTCAGCATTTTAAATCCTGCCCATAAAGGAGTTTTGATGCTGGTTTAAATGCGTGTATCCCGACAGAGTCACAGCATTGTTCTTAGCATTCAGAAGTGTGTAAAATACATGGACTGAAAATCTAGGCATAAATGCTTCAGTCTTTGATCTGAAACATCTTCTGAAACCAATGGGTGTTTTTCAACCTATGAATAAGAAATAAATCAGGATGGCAGGGTGCAGGCCCCCAGTAAGAGAAAGGATTGGTCTGTATTTTGGTACTCTTTGTTAGCCCTGTGCTATGCATTTCTGAAGACCGTCTACAGTACTTGAATGAGACAAAATCCTTGGTTCACAATCTGAATTTACAATATTTGGTTGCGGCATAGCCCTCTTTTCATGTTGTGGTACTTCAGCACCCATTTGAGAATCTTAGTCCGTTGTCACAATTAGAAAATTTTCGTGCTGTCTATTCCTTCAGTTGCCTTCTTTGAACAGCTCTCAGCAATCTAGTTCGAGTGACATGAGACTGGCCAAGGCTTCTTCCATGTTGCCACGAAACTGAACATACATAGGCAGACAGGAAAACTCAGTGAGGCAGGACTCCCTCAGGGTCATGTTCCCTACCACATCACTGCCCTGAGAGAAGACAGGAAAAATATGTTCTTGACAGTTTTCATGTGAAATTTGCTAACCTAAAACCTAAACAGGAATTAAAATGTGTCTGACTACTGAAAATGGAACTAGATGTCTCCTGTGGGTTTATTGACAGATTTAGCACTAGATTTCTTGACCAGACACATGGGAGAAGAGTAGCAAAGGTGTCAGTGCTTCACTGGTGATGGATTTGCTGGCTTCCTGCAGATGGGCCACCTCTTGCCTAACTACAGAGCCTTGGCCACTGGGAGCCGCACAGCTGCCTTTTGCTACATCCTTCCAGCTTGTTGGGCAGAATGAAAGGTTTCAGGGAGCCTTAAAGCTTGGAAAGCTGTCCACAAGCTTTCCCAGCTTCTCCCTCCAATGCAGTGGGCAGGTGGGCAGAAATAAGGGAAGCCCCAGCAGCTTCCCTGTAACAGCAGACATGACACCTCTCAGCCAGGGCACCTGGGACACCCATCCCCAGCAGCTACACCGTGTGCTTTGGAGGCATTGCATTTGATAGCTGTCAAAAGGAAATGCTGCAAGATTTGTTAAAATGTGTTCTTTGGTGAATATACTTCACAATTCTTGTAGAAAAGAGATTGGAAGCATAACTTATGAAGTTGACGAAACCCCTGCATCTTATTCCAGCCCGTCCCAGGACTTGCCCTGTGTTCCTCTCCTGACCCTCTCAGCACTGCCATCCCCCCAGCTGTGCTAACCTACCTACTGCATCACCATCTGCGGCCAAAGGGGTTAATGATATTTCCTGCCAGCAAGGGCAGCTGAGCCCTTGTGTCTGGCACATACAACTTCTGTTTGTCTCTTGTTGCAAAGATGGAGGAGCAAAATTTTGCAACCTATTTCTTCTTATGTGAAATAAAAGGGGAAGGAGAGTGAAACTTCTCCCATCTTTCAACTTGCTGGTGCCTGTTCCAAAAGCAGGTCCTGGAGACTACATTCAAAGTTGTCACGGTTTAAAGAGCAATACAAGGCCATGGGTTCAGCCTAGCAGCTCTTCCTCCCTTCCTGAAATGGGACATTTCCTACATTTTTCAATGAAGTTCCACTACCCTGACAGGCTTCATTTCCCAAGCATCTTTTCTAAAAAATACTTGAACTACTCCTGCCATGTATTCCTCTTCCTCATTTTATTGCTTTCTAGAAAATCAGAGTGTTCTTCTCTGTCATCTTCTCCTGTCTCATGGTAGAGGAGACGGAGTTACTGGTGTCTCCTTCAGCTGTGAACACAGATGGAATTTATGGCTTTTGGGGTTGTATTTATAACTGTTTTAAAAGCATAGCAAATGCCATCTACAAAGACTCCTGTTAGGTTGTTTCTTCCCCAGGCACCATGCACTTTGTAACGACTGCAGCACCCAAGGCAGAGATCCTGGAGCTGGTGGGAATTACAGCTTTTGTAGCTACTTCTGCATGTTGCTCAGAGATCTACCTGTATGTGATGCTTTCTTGAATTGTACACTTCATGTGAGCCATGTGCTTTCCATCTAGAGGAACCACAAACACTACCACTCTATCTCACACAGGGACAGGTTAAAATGGAAGAAAATGCCACATATTGTCTATTCCATACCTTTTTGTCAGGTTTGTGCATTTTGACTTCTAATTGCCATCAGGACTGTCAGCCTTATAAATCTTTTTGGCTCTGTCTTTTATAGGGTTTTTTTTTTTTTTTTTTCTTTTTTATTGTCTATAACTCATTTATCTGGCCTGAATTTTTCAGATGTTCACAAGTATCTGATTAATTTTTCCTTTTAGCCTATGTTCCTAAGGAAACAAATCTCATCCAGTTGTGTTTCTTGTCTGTAATAAGTTCTGGGCAATTTTTCAACCAAATTTGATAGAAGGTTAAAGGTCTGCAACACATAAGTTCCTGCATTTTCCATGAAAATTAGTCTAGTTAGAAGAAAGAGGAAGAAATTAAGCTGGCACTGGAGGAAAGGCAGCTGTCACTCAGTTTTCAGTGGCTGCAGCCAGCTGCACAGCCAGCCTTCAGGATCTGGCCACGGGAGTTTGTCCCACTAAGTAGGCTGGCAATATTAAAGGGAATTGTGCAGACTGCTTTTTGGTGGTGGGATTTTGAGGACACTGGGCACCATTCCTCAAGAAACTGGAGTTTACCAGATTCATTGCTCATGGAACAGCTTTATTAAATAGGAAGGCTAAACAAACATTTTCCTTCCTCCTGATTGTGTGTCATTTCTTTTCAAGCCAATGCTTTTGAAAACAAGAGTCTAATGTTAGCACAGCTTCCCTAGAAGAGTTTTCCAAGACTTTCTACTCCCAGCAGCTCTTACTGAAATTAATGGGAGCTGCTGGGTCTCAGTGCTTCCAAAAATAAAACCACTTTGCCAGTGGTACAGATGCAGATGTCTAAATTTAAGCTGTAGTTTTTGAGCATCTGGGGCCTAAATCCATGTTTGAGCACTTCAAAACAAATCAAGGCCTGATTTTTTTATAGGTACTGAACAGCCTTACTGAAATCAAAACTTACGGGCTGTATAGTTCAACCTATATTTGGAAGTCAAGAGGTAGATATAGGTAGCTGAAATTTAGGCACACAAATTGGAGCACGTGGACCCTGCACCTGAGAGCAGGCATTTTCAAAACATTCAGCCTTGGCATGAGTGATCTTATTGAAATCGCTGGAGGCCAGAGGGAAAGAGTTAAATCAACACAGAGCACTTCTGAAGGCTCCTGGCTCAGCATGTACATCTGTGTTTAAGAAAGATGGTGGAATAAAAAATACTTTGCAGGTGCAACACAGCCAAATTAGCGCTGTAGAAGAAACCATAGGTTTTTAAAATCCTTGGACTGGAGCAGCAGCTCTTGCAGCTTAATGTACGCACATACTGGGGGCTTTTTGTATTTATTTTCCCTGTGTGCCTTGTTGTTTTAAGAAAAAGGAACAAACAGGGAGCAGTTGGCTGGCAGAGCCTGCGAACTCGGCGGGAGCTGCCAGCGGGGCTTGCTGGGTCTTTGCAGTGAAAAGAAGGGGCTTGTGGAGTTACAACTGCTCTGCACACCCCTCCTGCCCCATCCTGCCCCGGCTCAATGGGGCTTTGTGTAGAGGCAAGGGCTGCCCGGCAGAGCAGCCTCCTTTTTCCCTCCCTGGGATGTAGACAGGCTGCTTTTAACCCTTTCCTAGCTCTATGGCACGATTTTGATCCAAGACTGCCTTTTAGGATTCTTCTCCTTCTTCCAAGCATATGAAAACAACGAAAACAAGAACAAAAAACCCAACCAAGAACCTCAAAACCACTCAAAACCCCCCACAAAACACCCTCCAAAAAACCCAGAGCAAGCAAACAAAGCAAATCTCACTCTCTTCAGGCCATGATTCAACTTGGATTAAGAAAACAGGGCTTAGATGCTGCTGAAGAGAGACATGATTTTTAAGTTGAAAAGTTTAGTCTGTAGCTATCAGAGCCGAATCCCACCCTCCATCCTCAGTAATGTGGGAAAAGTTTGATGGTTGAATGAAAAGAGGCAGGATTTATTTGATCAGAGGTAGATGATTTATCACCTTTTGTTTGACAGCTGCAGGATTAAATGTACTGTCGAGTCAGAGGTGGCTGCCTATAAGGAGATTTACCTGTGAATGTGCCCCCTGAATAGTCTGGATTTACTAAAGATGCCAGATTTACCATAAGCAAATGAGAGGTTATAGAGGCACACGTGATTAAGTGACGAAGTGGAGGTGAAAACTCAGAGGACATGAGGTGAAACACAAGGAAATGATAATTACAGTTTGAAAATATGGACTGAAAAGCAGAAGAGAATAAAGCATTTGGGCAGGAGGCTTGAGAGCCTCTTAGGTGCAAAGAGGCAGAAGAAACACTGTTCAGATACCCTTATATAGCACTGGCCTTGAGTCTTTGCCTGTCCTCCACTGGAAAAATGTGGCAAAACATTGCCAAAGGTTCCTAGTGCTATTTATGGAAATGAGATAAAATTGAAGCCAGGTTTGGGGTAAGCAAAACCTCCTTATTCCAGAGCTGTAAAACAAAAACCCTGGTTTGGATTAAGGACCTGCTGGATCTGCATCTTCTGAGCTAGTGAGAGGGGAGCCGGTGGGGAAGGAATCCCATCAGTGTGTAGCTCTGTCTCAGAGAGCTGCTGGGAGCTGGCTGTCATGGTAATGCAATACTGCAGAGTTCTGGTGCTCTGCATATTTGTTTAAACTTGACAAAAACTCAGGACCATAATCTGCAATAGTTTATTTGGACAGGCTGGGAAGACAAGGTTATTGTTGTAGTTTGAAAGCCCTGTAATTTAAAAGTTTGTACTAATGATTTGTGGAGGTATGCCCACTGAAGTATGCAAGGATCTGTGTGTGGAGTAGCCAATGTTGGGAAATAAAAACTGTGTCTGTACAGGGAAGAGATGGTGCCAAAGTCAGAGTTCTGAAGAGAGACCCTGAGGAGTCACCTGGATGGGCTATAAATGAGCACACCAAACACAAAGCCCACAGGACATGCCCGTCCCTGTGTCCTGCGTGTAGGTGTCTATTTACCCAGCCTCTCTGCAGGTTTGTAGTGGTCTGTCCCTTTATTTGAGTACACATGCATTTATGCTGAAGGGTCACATCTTTGGTGCTGCCTTCTGAAGTCTGGCTCTAATTTCAGACCAATTTAGTATTCCAATGAAATGAACCAGCAAAACATATGGCCCAAAGAGCGTTCGCCTAAGTGGCCTGCACGGCTGAGGTTTGATTTGTGACTTCTCTTTACATTCTCATTCACATGGGAGTCCATGATAGTTCTTTAAACAGAACAAACCAAAATCTGTCTACAGCTGCCTCTCATCAGGGTGAGGGCTGCAGACAGGCTCCAGGGTCCAGCCTTCGTCTGGGGCAATTGCTGCTACTGCTGTGGAGGATGGTGCATACACACTATGGGCCACAGAGGAGGCAAGCGCTTGTTCAGCTTGTGGCCATTTGTCCTTCAGACAGACATTGCAGCCACTTGCACAGAAATCCAGTCTGGGGGCAGGGGGAAAAAAGGGAGAGAGAGCAGAAAGAAAGAAATCATTAAAAAAAAACCCCCACCATGATGGAGATTTGGTAGTGGTTTTTAAATCACATTTAGACATAAATCCTCTGAGTTCACAATTTCCATAGATTAGTGGCATCTGTGGACCCCAGATAGACTGTAATCACTAAGATTGTTCTAATCTTCCTATGGGAGGTTTTCAAAGGAAGTATTGAATTACACCAATTCTTAGTAGAGCTGGGTTTTAACTTGCAAGAAAGTGCTTTAAATCCAAATGCATACATTAGTGCCAGACCTATAAAGTCAGGGTATAATGCTTGTGACTTTCATACATCCTGATGTGTAATTTGTTATCCAGACAATAAAACTTCACAAGACACACACATGTTCAGCTGCACCCACTGGTAAGTATATTACAAACCATCAGGCCCATGTTGTCACCTTTGGACTTTCTGTGTGACACTTTTGAAGCACATCTCTGCCCTTTGAAGAGAGCAGTGCTTGACTCAGGCACCAAGGTTGCCCTAATTGAATCTTGCTGCAGCATAATGTTTCATGTCATTGTCTTATACACCTTGTCCCAGCCCTCCTCCCATCACACTCTGAAAGTAAGCAGACTTGAAAATGATGTGGTTGAAAAGAGACCTATTTGGTATGTAAAACTGTTTACAGAGACAGCAGAGCTGTGGTCCCTGCTCGTGACCAGAGCATGCAGATTATCAGAGAACATCAGCAGAATAAACCTAATTCTGCTCACACACATATAAATGCAAGATGGAATCGCTTCTACTGAACACACTAGAGGGATGTAGGAAGCTGGTGTGAGATGGAAATACGGTTTGCTACATCAGATTCATCACTAGTACATGAAAATGAAATGGAATTACACCAGAGATTTTATTGTCCCCATACGGGTTTCTATGCCTGGTAAATTCTCAGTTTCAATGGGTATCAAATTTGCGCCTGCTGTACTGGGTTGCACAGCTGAATGCTTTTGCCTCAGTGCTAAGGGATTAAATAGACAATTGAGGTTTCTCAGAAAGGATGTAGAAAATGTAAATCAAAAAGAGTGTCCCTGGAACTGGTTGCAGTGCTGACAGCCCTTACAATGCATGCTGCCTCCAACTGCTCGCAGTGACCGGCTGCAGCAGCACCCGTGCCGATGCAGAGCAGCGTCGGGGCCGTACTTGGGGTGAATGGAACATGGCACTAAGAGCCCACAAGTCCACACAGCCTGCACCAATGGGTGCTATCTGCAAGCTGGAAAGCTGAATCCAGTCTTCCTGTGTGGCCAGGAGAGCTGGAGTGTAGCTGGTGTGGGCAGCTGTCAGGGAATATCCTTGCTCTGGAGATGGGGCTGTGTTTGGCAGGACTGTGCCACTCAGTCCTCAGCTCAGTGTCTGCTTTGTTTGCCATGCCAGACACCCGTGTGGGGAAGTGTCTGCCTTTGCATTACATTCAAATAACTGAAATATTAAGTGCCCATCAGCAAAGTCTGGAGGAGTCTAAGGCAATGCTGTGCCTGCCCTGAGCAGAAATATGCTGGAGGAAAGGATCTGACCTTGAGAACAAGTTCATGCTGTGCTGTATTTCTCTACGATCAAAATGATTTGTTTTACCAGAGGGTAAACATTTTTGTTACCTTCTTGGGAGCCAGTCAGCGCTTCTTTTATGACAATGCAAGTTTCCAGTTTGGGGTTTACTTAGGGGGAAAAAACATCTTTTTGGTTTCATTTGGTTTGAGGTTTTTGTTTGTTTTGGAAGAACACTGCTTCCTTACAAGGGACCACAGAAATTCATTCTCCACAGCTGTGTGAAAGCCAAGCTGTGCAGAGAAAACCTGTTCCAAGCACTTGTTGATGTTCATACAGGCTCCACTTTGTGTGATGGGACAAGCAGTGACCATGACAGAAGGCTGTAATGACAACTCCTTGCATCAGTGTAATACTGTCATCACCATGAGGTAGAGCTGGTTGCCTTGTCTTAAGTAGATGAAAAGCAGATAAGATGTTGGGAAAGACAATGCCAAGCTTCACCACACTGTGCTTAGTGTTAGTAACCATTTACTGTCTACCATGCCATGGTAGTGTGAAATTAATCCCTGAATAGAGCTTTAATCTGTGCAACCTGCAGTAATGTCAAGGATGTTAAGAGGAAGATGGTCACACCACGGTGTGGTTTCATGAACCAAAGCTGCAATTATAGTTTTGACAGTCACACTTAGTGTGATGTTAACAAGGTTACCACCCAACTGTGCCCCTGTGTCGGATTCCCCAAGGTAATGCAGAGTTTAGTGTGGGCTTTCTGTCCATCCCTCTGCCTGAGGATGAGCATTGGTGTTTGTCTGAACAGGGAAAGGCAGCTGTTGATTGCACTGTGGACCTTGTCCTTTTCAGTGTGCTGTCGTCTCTGTCTCCCAAGGGAAGCTTGTCCTGATTTTGTGTGCAGAACTTATCCTGGTTTCAGTGACAGTAAGACATTTCCCAGGGTCCATTAAGCTGCTTTGGCAGTTTCTCCAGTGTTCAGTTCTTGTTCATCATAGATGTCAACTTGCACATACATCCTGGCTTAAGTGACTTGCCATGGTATAGCCCTTGCTGTAATGCACATTTGGAATGGTTATCTGTGTTCCCTCCTAGCTGAAGCAGTGCAACTTCTGCCCACTGACTCCAAAGGTCAGCCCTCCTGGGAGCTGCCAAAATGACTTCTTGGGAGTGATGGTGAGCACAGAGCTTCTTAAAAAACAATCAAACATTTGGGGCACATCCTGGTTGCCTTCGGGTCGTACCAGCCTGGAGGACTGGTGGTGAGCTCCATGCCTCAGATAGCTAGATCTCCACAGCTGTGCTATGGAAAAAGCAGTGTGCTGCTTTTTCTGCACAAACACTTGACATGTGGCTACTTCATTCCCATCTGTTATCAGCCTATCTGACAGCACTGGACAAGCCTAGGTGTGTAAGGAGCAGAAAAGCTCTGTCCAGGTATTTTATGTGGCTTGAGGAGAGACTCAGTTCTCCATGCATGTGTAACCAGTCTCAGAGATTGAAGTCCTTCTCCAAGGCCTCCTTGCTCTGTGGGTCTTCTCTTTGTCACCTCTTGTTTATTTCCTCCTTGCTGTCAGCAGATCAGCAGGACACATTAACTGAAGCATAATTCTGGACTAGAGCTGGCTGTCATCCACTAGGTTGGACTGGCCTCACTTCACACAGCCATATACACATGTCCAAAAATATTCTTCAACTTCAGCAAAGGCATATGAAAGAGCAAAATATATTCATGCAATAAGAGTAGCAATAAGACTGACTGAGTTGTCTGAGTTGTCACAAGCTTTGTACAGACCTCTGTCTCTCAGGTGGAACTACATTCACCACTTACCTGGATGCTTTACGTTGATTTACTGGAGGTTCAAAACAATATTTACAAAACAAAATTTACAAAAACAATATGATTGTGAATACAGGTATCCTCAAGTGGATTATTTTCTCTGCCTCTTACCTTCCTGAGTCTAATACAAATGAATTAGTAGCTGGAACTATCAGGGCAACCAGAGCTCCTGATTTTTCTCTGACATGCTATGGTGAATAAGAAATAATTCTGTGGAAGGCAATGAATTGGTAATAAGTACGATAAATCTTGGTGAGTTAAGAAACGTGATTTCAAGGCCCATTTTATATTTCACAGCACTTAGGCAAAAACTTTACCCCTTGCAGTTTCTACTTGGACCTAGTTCAAAAGATGCTATGGTCAGATTTAGGCCCAAATTAGCATGTGTGAAACCACAACACCTTAGCTGAGCTGTGGAGTTTTCCATGTCCATACAAGATCTTAGCCTGGGGCCAGAATAAAAAACTAATCTCAACTCCAGCTACTTACAGGCTAAAATATGACCAATTCCCTTGCTTCAGTCTTCCAGTAAATGCAAGGTGAATTACCATGGCTCAGCTGACCCAGGCAGTAGGATCCAGCTCCAGATTGTAAACACAGCATAGTATCTAAACCCCTTCTTTACTCAATGGAGATCTAAGTAATAGAATTATTAGTTGGGATCATTTCAGCTGATGTAACATTGCCTTTTCCTAAATATGAACAGGTCTTTGTTCATCCATGTTAGCATGTTGTGCATATTGGAGCCTATCCAATCTCTGAGATGTCAGTTCATATCACTTGACTGCCATTGGGACCATTTTTGGAACAAGGCTCTATAGATCCTGGGTTAGGGTATGAAGTGCACTGAAATAGTGAAATGTGAAGTACTCTTGCAGGGTACATTCATCTCAGATCTGTTTCCAAAGGGCTGCATTGTCACTGCTTTGCATCACTGGGGTCAAAACTGCAAGCAGACTTTGTTGACTCACTGGACAAAATAAATCAGAGGCATATTGGAAGAATACAGCTTTTCATAAGACTATACTTACATTGATCTTTCCTACCTGTGATCATTTCTGTTACAGTGAGGTGATGTATTACTGCATCTTAACTCCATGTCATAGGGATAGAACTGATGTGATCTTTCATCGATAGGTGGAGTGCAGAGAGCCATAGACCAAGTACTACAAAAAGTGAGGCAAGCTAGTGGGACGTGATTGCCTGTACAAATGGGATCACCTGTTTAAATGGCCTGTGATTGATTTCTCACTCAAATGTTTCACTGGCACAGCTCACCATCCCCAACAGATAATTTGAACACATATTCAAACCCTACTATGGAAGTTATAAGAGTGTAAGGATTTTAATGTGGCTTGTGGTGTGTTGGCAGTGGTGAACAATGGAGAATGACCCCAGTGGGATTCCATTTCCTAGGAGAGACACAAATATATCGGCTCTCCGTAAAGTTGCGCATGAATGAGCACGGAGCAAGAAAATTAACTCAGATCTTGTGCCTTCTAAACCCTTGATTTAACAGCAGTTTAACATACCTGATAACCATATGAGAAGAAAGCAAAGTATGGCTTGTAAGGAGATGAAAAAAGCTACAGCAGTTTCTCCTCTTGGAGAAGATTGCAGCCATGGTGCCCAGGCTGGTGGTGATCTCTGCTGGTGAGTCTGCACAGCATGGAACAGTGCTGGGAACCATCTGGGAGCCACGAGTGTGTCAGGGGAAGCTAGTATGGAAAATGTGGTGGTTACATTATTTTCTAATTGAACATTATAATTTTGTTTGCTGTCATACAATCTTGATGCCCACAGACTTTTTGCCTAGAACTTAGTGATAGGGGATCATTCTCTGAGCTTGTAATTTGTTTATCCACAGACAATTTATAACATTTCCCCATTTAATCTGGAGAAATTCAGCTAATATGTAATATATACGTTGCCAAAGAACTGTGGTGCTTCCTCACATTTGATGACTATGAGAAGAGTTCCTTAAACCTTATCCCTTAGTATCAGTTGGCAGTTTGACAACTCCACACTCTCATGGGATGAGTAACTATCAGTCTGTTCCCAGGAAGATTAACTAGTAAAATGATTGAGGGGAAAGAAAAAAACCAACTCAACAAACAACTTTTCAGCATGTTGCACTTTTGACTCCATATCCTCCAGATTTCCCTTAGACTTGGTAGCCTTTATTTTTAAGATGCTTTAATTTGCCTACATTGATAAAATCTTGGAGTGTCTAAAAAAAATGGGTATTTTTTTTTACCAAAGCAGCTAATTTGAGGAAGGGTTTAGCACTTTGAATAAAAATCCTTGGTCTTCTAAGCAAAGAAATGGGTAAAAACGCAGTCAAACTTTTGTTGCCTACAACAACACAGAATATATCTTGCTTGATTGAAGTCAAGCTCACTGCATTTGAACAGTAATGAAGTGCGGACCACCAGATTGGGATGAAAGCAATTCCTGTCCACTGCAACACTGTGAACTTCAGTGAACTCAGCATTCCTGGAAGGAGCGATTTACTTCATTCTAGAAATTGGAAACTTGGGCCATTTTGTAGACTATTTCTTCAGTCAGAGAAAGTGTGCATTCAGAAAGTGCTGGTCTGGACTTCAGGTGGATTGAGGTTCTCCTCTCCCCACCGAAGAACTATAGCTCCAGGGCAAGGATGGGGGTTCAGTCCCATGCTAGATGTTGCACAATATGCAGGGCTCTTTAATTACAGAGAGAGAACTGGAAAGCAGCAAAGGCAGGGTGCCAAGGTGGCAGTGCTAATCACAAGCCATTGCTCCTCTTTTTGTAGCCTTTTCAAGGAGTCTTTGGAGCATGTCTCCTCCGCACTGAATGTTGCTTCTTCCTGTGTCACAGCGAGGCCCATATTGTCCACTTCTGCTGAGGGTACACTGGCCTTTCCCTTCCTCCGTGATCTTCTTTGCAAAAAGAGCTTGGGCAACACTGTTCCTCAGGGAGGGAGAGACTGTGACGGGTCTCAGTGTCCTCTTGCAGACAGAAACCTTTCAGTGACTTGGTCAACTTGATGTTGTCTCACCAGCCAGGTTTCTGCGTATATTCTGCTTACCCAAAATCTCCTGTGTGTTTAGAAATGTAGGTCTTGGGCAGCCACTTCACTTGGCTTCAAAATCCAGCTCACTGTTGCAGATACTATGGAAACACGAAGCACTAGCAAAGTGGAGGGCTTCATTTTATAGACACTTGGCTTTCATTTTGCACTTGCAGCAAAGCCTCAGGATCCAACGTTTTAAACTGAGTTTCCTAATTGCATTCCATTGTACGTGAATTAAAATAGAAATCTCAAATACAGTGAAGTGATCAATGGCATCTGACTCTACACACTTCTGAGGTCGCTTTATGTAAAAGTTGCTCTCCACACACCAGCTATACCTGCCATTGACACCAGCTGTGGACTCTTTACGTCATTACCTAAACATGATAATGGCATGCTCCCACTTCCCCAGTCAGTTTATCCAAGCAGTACAAAGATCTCTCCTTTTGTTAATGAGTTTATCAGCATCACACCCTCAGAACAAGTTTGTCAAAATGTAAAATGAGGCATGGAGAAGCTAAATCTATCCACATTCACCCTGTGCAAACTGGGATGGAAATGCCACCTACCTTGTCCCTGGTTGTTAGGAAGTGCCTCACCTAAAGTAACACAGTTACACACAAAATTATAGCTCTTCGGGGTTTTCTGTTTGTTTGCATTTGTTTGTTTGTTTGTGGGTTGGGGATATAGTTAATTTTGGTTTTTTGCCTGTTTGTTTATTTTTTATGGCAGTGCTACTAATGTTTAGAAGAATCACTTTTCAGCTACTAGGTCATTTCTTTTGCAGTTGTAGCTAGGAAGGAGTTGGCACATTGGAACACCAAGCTGAGTCATTTCTTCTTAGGTTTCTTCTCAGGATGCACACATAGTTCTGCTCCTGAAATGCATAAACCAACCTGGGACTCAAGGGAGTGCTGGGCTGTGAAATTAAAGAGAGGAGAGAGAGGACTTGGGCTTTCCCTTGGGATGTAAGCTTTGTGTTAGATAGGAAACAATTTGAATGACTTCAGGAAATGCCCCAGTTTGAGAAAGAGAGGTTCAGGAGTTAAATCTGTAATTTTTGTTAATTAAATGGAGTGTGCACACTGGCCTTGTGAGAGGGTCAGGAACATGACCCTCTAGTGCAACCGATGGTCAAAACTGGACAGTCTAAACAAAACCACTCATTAGCCCAGGTGATTTCCTTCTGATCACAGCAAAGGTTTCTGACTCAGACTGGGAGAAAGCCTATACAATAGATGTAAACCTCTCTCCTCATTGCCTCTCCTGCAAGGGAAAGCCTGTCTTGTCTCAAGGCAAGATCATCAACTTCTGAATCAGATACTTGTATAGCCTGCTCCTGCAAATCTCCAAGAAGATTCCTAATCTTTTGAAGGCAACATATCCTATGGTACTTAAATGTGTTTCAGTTTCCTTTGGTGGCTCGGGACCAGATTAAAAGAAATTATAGGTTATTACATTTCAGAGATTAGGTTTATGAGTGGTTTTACTCATTTATCTACTTCACACAGAAACAGGGCTCTAAGTATTGATGATTCTAAACCATTAGGGTGTAAGGGTGTTTTTTCTGCCTACATGCATTTACCTTTTTCAGAACATTAGAAAAATTTATGTTGATATCCAAAGTGATTATAATAAATATAGGTGTAAACTTTGTTATGAGGACTCTCCATGTCTGGTAATTTTCCACCAGTAGCCTGTTTGTCTACTTATTTACTTAAGTAAATTTGAGGTAATTTTAAAAATAGGTGTGTTTATTAAGAGGATCTCTAATGGCTTTTAATAAGTCTTTCATGCAATATGCATATTACTTTTGAAATGAAACAGTTATGTGGAGAAGGTAGCAAATGCCATTTAAAGAGAAAGGGTGTTATTTACTTATAGTAAAATACTTTTCATGTTATTCTGCTTCATTACACAGTTACTAATAGACACCCAAAAAATAGCAAGTATTTGCAAGAAAATATCTTCACACTGAGTTAGACTGAGAGTTAATTATTGATTGGAAATAACAGGAGGAAGAATGTGACCCCTCCAGGCAGGACATAAGCATCTGCAGATCTGTATCTGTCATCAGGAATCCTCTCTAGAATGTGATGGTGGAGAGCCAAAGCCAAGTCTCTGCCCTGTCTCCTCCCTTCAATAGGACAGTGAGGCCTGAGGAGCACAGATGACCTGCGGCTGTGCCACCTAAAAATGCACAAACTCTCATCTGTGAAGATGAGATGGCACACCCTTGGTGCCATCACAGTTGGTGGGACCAGTGGCTTTTTAATGTGATTTAACCCTTCCTGAAATGGTTTAGGGATACAACCCCCCTCTCTCAAGCTAAGTAAGGACACCAAGCAGTTGGTTTCACTTCAGTTTCAAGTAACTCTCTAGCTTGGGTGGCCTGGATTTGGTTTGTAGACTCACAAGAGGCATCCCTTGCACATTCAGAGATGCAGTGTTCATTTAAATGAAGAGCTGTGCTCTGTTTCCTTAACATTTTGGAGCAAACTTTCTGTTGGAAGGTGATGGATGCCGATGCAGAAGGACCTGGAAAGGACGCTGACAGGGTGGTATCAGGATGCTGTCCCACACAGGGGTTGCCTTGCTGGTGAGGACCACCCCAGTCCTGGTCCTCCTGACCAGAGGAGCGGCTCTGGCATGTGAGGTACAGTAAGCACAGCTGGTTGGGTTTATTGACTTCATTTAGCTGTGGTAAGGCACAGGAACGCACCACGGGGACCTCTAGGCAGCATTTCTCATGCAGCTTGCATGCCCTATGAAGCCTTTTCCCATTTCTTGACCCTATTTTTTATCACTGTTTCTCATCCCTGTTCTTCTCCAAAGTAAATCACCCCACCCTAGTTATTTTTCCCCTTCTTGGTTGCATCCCACAGGGGCAGATGGGCTTTGCAGGCAGCATAAATCTGGAAACAGTATCAAGCTGCCAGATGAAGAATAATGCATCACCATTTTTTGATGCATGAAGCCAGACTTTGCTCACTTCAGTATTTGTCAAAGCATCTAGAAAATGACTCATTTTTTTCCAGCTCTCTACAGAAGTCACTGTTGGACTGCATCCCTGTATCAACTATTGGCCAGATCTTTCACAATATTGTTTACAGCTCATTTTTAGGCTTGTTTCATGCAGTGAATCCTTGTGTTATTTCAGACAGCAGCAGGTGAAGTACAGAAGAGAGGAAAAGACTAAAACTTCCAGAGAAGCACTCTGCTGCATTGTTGCTCAGCCGTGCATGTGATACAGCTAAAAATAACAGCTAATGGAATGGGAAGCCAAGACAATCTGTTGATTTATAATGGTTTTCTTCCTGGTTTATTGCTTGAGTGCCTTGCCCACTGAAATTTGACATTGCAGCCCAACTGCCATTAGAAAATCAAAGACTACTCTTCTCTTCCTTATTGTATAGGCCTCTGTTTTTCTTTGCAAGAGACATTCTTTTCTAATATAATTCAGGCAAATTAGACAGATGACTTCTAAACTAATCAAAGCATTTTATTCTCTTCCAGTGATAGTTACAAGATGATGTATATAGGCTAAGGACCAGTGTAAACGATACAGATTCTAATCTGACCTGGATCAAAGAAATTTACTTTGTCTGGATTTATAGTTCTTTTTAGATTTGAGTTGATATCATTGGTCTGCATTAAGAAACTTGGAGATAAAAAATGTAGGTGTTCAGGCTTTCTTTCTTTCTTTCCAGATTCAGAATTAATCCTTAAGGCCGCTTTAGAAAAGGATTTGGTAGTAGTAAAAGAAAAAAAAAAAAAAAAAAAAAAGTAAGACTATTGATCTCTTTGCATATTTTTTTACTTTTAAAAGCACAGTAGATCGTACACTGAGAAAGTAATATTTTACATGGTTTGTAGAAAATAAATCTGTTTTATCACTGCAATAAAAAAGAAGCCAGATGTTTAGAGGAACATGTTCCATATGGAAGAGGCTTAAAACTGTGGAACTTGCTAAAACCATGCAAAGCTGCAATTACAGAGAAAACAGGAAGGCAGCTTCCTCCCTGAATGTACACCATTTCCCAAGGAGGAAGCAAGCCTTTTTTCTCTGTTCTTTGTTGATTTTGAGGCAGAGAGACAACTACTAAGTCATGACCATAAAAGGCTTATGCTGGCAGTGACATCAGTGGTAAAACCACCGTTCTTCCCTCCCCACAATGACTCTAACTACACTTTTAAGAGACTTCTGCTTCCCCTATAAAAGGGTGGAGGATGCATGGATTTCTTTGTTTTGAGGCCAGGACGCTATCTAATGTAGGGATATTGGCACTGTCACTTTCATGAGCATATTTCTAGCTTTGCAGAAAGATGAGGTGCCTCCTAAACTTCCATGAAACGAAACAAACAACCTCTTTAATGAGCTAATTTGATTTCTCTTTACGACCCAAACCCACTGTGCTGAGGTGTGTGGCCTGCTACATCTCCAAGCATGCCTTGCTGCCTGCTCATCTAGGTGGAAGTGTGCTGGCTGGCTTTAACTCAGCGAGTGCCACAGGTTCATTGCTTAAAATGTTGTTTAAGAGGAGGAAAAACAACAATATGGCACTAGATTATGGAGAGCCTATGACAGCATTTCATTTTTAATGGGGGCTGAATGCACACTTAAGTGCTGCTAGAGGAGAGCAGTGGTGATCCTTTGCTTTCATAGCACCTGCATGCTCCTCTGCTGAACACTCCTGAGTGAGGCTGGATGCTGATGCTGTCAGCAGTTAGTATTTAATCCAAAAGCCCACAGCATTTTGCTCCAGTCCCTCGGCTGATTCCATGAGGAATTGGGGCTTTGAATTCCCAAAGTGCGCTGAAATCGTCACCATTCTGTACTGGGTGCTGTAACATGGGCAGTGCTGCATCTCCACCTTTCCTGTAAAATCAGGCTCTTAGCATAGTCTGTGTTATCTAATTTGGTAGTTGTGAGGAGAGAAGGAAACCCACTAAATCCTGACTCTCTAAACCAGAGTCAAATCTTGCATTCAAAAGCATACCATGAAGCATTTGATTTCTGCCTGTCATTGTAGTTTTATGTTTTGAGCAGAAAAAGGACACCGAGTATGATGGAAAGCTGATCTTTGTGCAAATACATCCCAGCAGGACAGTAAAAAAAATCCCAAATTGGCTGTACTGCAGCTACCTTTGGTCTTTGGTTTTCTCTGTATCTTTCTAACTTTGGGGACTTTGTCCTTTGCCTTGTGAATACATGCATTACCCCTGCATTTCCTCTATGATACTCTTGCTTGGCAGTTCTGACTGCTATGTTTGGAAGAGGGAATACTTTCCCACTTTTTTGCCTGTGCTGTGGATATTGTCCCATGTGATGGATTCTCTCATCTTACTTCTAGGCACTGCTTGTTCATGATTACATCTTTTTATTTCTAACCCTGAGTTTTACCTGTCTGCTTGATGGGTGTGTTCCTGAGTGCTACAGGGACCACCTTGCAAATTGGTGACCATAAAGTGTATGTGGCATTATAGCAGAGGTGGGGAGATGGATGAATGTAAGACTTGATGCTCATGCTTGAGGAAGTGTAAGTGACTTTTTGAATTATGCAGTCATGAGGCAAGGTGTCATTTCATGAGTCACCACCAGCAGTATTCTTCTGTCCTCCACCTGAGGCACCTACTGATCTCTCCTTGAGGACACCAATGAACTGAAATCTTTGGGGTCAGTGTAGGAGGATTTGGGCAATGATAAACCAGAAGATTCAATTAGGTGATCCAAGAGTCATATTTATAATCACCAGTGCTTACAGGAAAGGGTGGTATGGTTGTGGAAAGGGGACAATGTGAAGCATCATCAACCTCAGCTTGATTTAAGCAAGAGCATTTCTGTTTCTAGCTTGTTTTATCATACCAAACCAGCTACATTTATGGGATTTGGTGAATGTGCTGCTGCACTGCACTGGAAGTTTTGACAGCTCTTTTAGTGCCCATTAACAGGCTTAAGAGATAGGCCAGCAAGGAACCAGGATGACATCCTCTGGAGCACAGGGCTTCAAAGCAAATGGCTTCCCCCTCCCTCCTCCCCTCACCCCTCAAAGGGCAGCGCCTCAATGATTTTGGAGTTATAGATTTTGCAGCTGCAGTGAAAAAAAAAAAGAGTTGTAAGGAAGCAAGAAGTATTTGTGAGATCAGAGTGGAGTGATTTATGAAACAGTGAAAGGAAAAGATGTAGCAGCTTGAAATTCTCATGCACACATTTCTAGATGATAAAGCTTTTTTTATGGGGAAATAGTTTTTAAAATCCCCACCTTTTCTTCTTCCTCTGTGAGCTGACTATACTATGCAACAGAAGCAAAGGTCATGTAAACCCTTTTTTTGCCATATCCCATCATCTCTGCCTTTCCCAAACACATGTGAAAACATTATTTTCCCTTCTGCACCATTTTCACTTTTAAATTTTTAATACAGAATTAATTATAAAATTTTTATTCATCATTTATGTTCCAGTATTAAAATAAATTAATTCCTTCAAGGATTTTTTTTCATAGCCAGTGGTAGAAAGACACAACACTTTTGAGCTCGTTTTGTTGGGTTTTTTTATAAATTCTGTCTTGTGTATCTGCTGGCTGTGCTAGAAATTTTGCCTCTTTTACAAGCTAAAGGTTTGGCAATATTAACATATATATAAGTAACACAGAATGGGTTCAAGTACTGGTCACAATTGTTATTTAAATCAGCAAATAAAAACTTTTAATTTAAATAATCTTTTTTTAAGTCTTAGTTTGCTTTGTCTAATTTAGATATTTCCCAAATGAAAAATTGAAGTGTTTGTTTCACAATGACTAAAAGACATTGAAGCCAAAGATGGATTTTACACTAAAACTGAGAGGGTTTTAACTATTTAGAGGATATATAATACATACAGATTGAAGCCAGAGAATACTTGACCACATATATATTCAGATTTCAATACTACCTATAAGAGATAACACTATGAAAAAAAGCCATTTTTATTATTGACATTTTTCTGGTAATTTGTATCAAATGGCACATGCATTGAATCAGAATACAAAAATACATTTAGAAAACCATAATAAAATTCCCATTATTAAGGGAATATGATAGGTAATTAAAAAATAAGTATCTCAAAACTAATCTATTTTTTTAAAACTGCTTGATTTACTAAATGATAGAAAACATTCCTTTAGGGATGGGATTGGACACATTCTTTCAGGCCATCTTGTCCTTCAGGTTTGAACTCATGGATGAAAATATCTTGTATACAGTTTTTATTCCTAGACTAGAGGGAGAAAATTGGTTTTCTGTTTTTTTTTTTTTTATTTCTCAAGTGGTGTCTTAGCATTGAGTGAAGTAATTACTGAACTGAACTAAGCTGAAGGAACTGAGAGGAAGAAGTGCTTTCTGCACCTGCAGAGCAAGTTGCAGCTGTCAAGTGCTGGTTTATCACTTCAGCAAATTCTTGTTCCAGGTGCTAAGCAAGTGACTTCCCTGAAGCCTGTTGTTTTACTTTCTTAAAACTTCAGTAACAGCATGTGCTGCCTGAATTCTATTTGTGTTTAATTTAAATTATAGAAATAGATTGCTTCAGTCTCACATAAAAGATTTCAAGATTTTAAATGTAACACAAATGTTTGTTCTTAAAGAAAAGCATACTGTATTTAAATTGCATTAAAAAAGCAACACTATCTGAATAAAGTGAGTGATAAAGGTACAAAAATTCCCAATAACTCACACATTCCCTTTAAAAAAGAGAATAAAAACATTTTTTGTAAAAATATTTCTTAAAATGTAGTTTAAGTCAATAGAAGGAATGTGTGAGTTACTAAATAATTTTGTATCTCCTTTACTTAGTTTAATAATATGTTATTAAAATTTTAAATTAGTTTTGGAAGTATCCAGAAGCCTCTTGGCTATGATTTATTAAAAAAAAAAAAAAAAAATAAAAAAGAAGAAAAGAAAAAAGAAATTTAAAATAACCTTATTTGGGGGAATTATTCTCTCTTATTGAGAGAACTCAGGTGATGGTTTGAAGAAAATTCCCCTTACTACATGTGCTGAAAGTGAGCCCTAATTTCAGATTTTTCTTTGAAGTCTTTTTGCTTGTAAGAAGTCATGAACTCACCCGACTACAACAACATCCTGCACACAAGGAAGCTTGCTACCATGAGAGGTAGCAGGCAAAATGTATCTAACCTGGTCCTGGTGTCGAGTAATGACCAGGAGTGAATATTTAGACCAGAGTGCAGGAAATCAAATGATCATTCCCTCGGTGAACATTGCCAGTTTGCAGGAGTCACCAAGGTATCGAGACCGCCTGTGGACACTGCCTAGTGAGTCCTGCGTGAACCTGTCTGTTCGCTTTTTGAACTCACTTCTTCTTTTGGTGGTAAGTTCCCATTCAGCTTGTGAGGGAGATGGTTTAAATTGTGTAACTATAAATTTCTGCTTTTCACAATGTCATTGAGAGATTTTTGGATGCAGCTGAAAAATTTGCATTAATTTTGATGGAAACCGTAATACACAATCTGAGAAGGGCATTTGACTGGGAAGACAAGTATGTAACTACTTCAGTAAGCTTTGGTCACTTTGAGATTGTTGTATAGGTGATGCCCTTCTCTGAGTCTGGCTGGCAATTTTCCAGCATTATAGCAGCCTTCAGAAGCACTAATTGGCATGTGGAGCACAGAGTGTGCTTTCAGAAGGACTGAAGGGTGAATTTCCCACTTTGTCATGTACGAAAGAATTATGGTGAACAAACTCTTATTTCCCAGTGCTGTGAAACACACAGACTACAGAGCAGCTCAAAGCACAAAGTTTTGGACTGCAGTCTGTAATTTCCTAAAATCTGAACCTTAACCAGAGCTTTTGGTTTAGTTTTACGCTCAAAGTGTGGGTCTCTTGCTCCAAGTACTGTCAACACCCAACTCAGTAAGTAAAGGCAGCAAGGAATTAGGAATCACCCAGCGTTTGTAGTACAGTTAATTACTTGTATAACATATAATGACTTCCTGAGATCTAGTGAGAAGGCCAAGAGTAGTGACGACGGCGAGGCTCCCTGTAAATCGGCTGAGTGGAGGAATGCGTTTTCCTCCCTAGGATTGCTGGAGCAAGCAGAATTTTATCTGAACTGACTGATGAGATAAATCCAAAGCAACTGGAGATGCAAAAGTTATATTTGATAGTATTTTCTAAAGCACCTGAGGAGGCAACCTGAAGTCCTGGCTCTCCAGCCTTCTGATGGGGGACCTCTCTGGCAATAGCCTATGGCCCTTGCAGTGAAATCAGGGAATCAGCAGTAGAGTGGGGAGTGGTGTGTGCCTGGGCTTTATCTTTGCACATTGTCAGGAGGGACCATTCACAGAGGCTTGGAAGCCCTCCTAGAGATTCATCTGTGACCTCTGAGACTCCAGCCTCTCACGAAAGACATTATTCAAGTCTTCTAAAACACCTGGAAGGGATGAGAAGGCAATTTGTCAGGCAGGTGAGCACACAGTCATATAAACATCATTGCACTGGAAGACCAGGCTCAAAAAGTGGGTTTTGAATGTCCTTGACTTAGATGTACCAACTACAAATGCATGAGGACTTTCAGGAGTAAATTTAAGCAACAACAACAAAAAATTACTAGCTAATATAAAAGTGAAAGGTGAGACTAATTATCCTTGTACCAAAAAGTCCCAGGTACTCAGAGGAAAAGACAGAGCTCAAAGAAAGAGCAGCTTCAGAAAAAGGGAGTACATTTTGTTAAAAAATCACTATTCTTTCTGCTGAAAGGTAGAATGTATATTTCCAAAGAGTCCAAAAATTTTATGTAACAGCTTTTGCTGGTATATAGCAGTGAACACTGAGAATAGCTATGGAATGGGAGATGGTGTTGGCCAGCTGAAGCCTGAAGGCCATTTTTTTAGCAGCTAAGGAAAATAAGTTTTACAGTCCAGGAACAGCTCAACAGTTCCTTCTCTGAAGCATAAAACATTCACAGGAAGCAGTGGGGGTCCTGGCTGAGAAGGGAGTGGAATTCGTGGTTGAGCTTGTAGCCCCACACAACACTCTGGCGTGTAATGTGCTGCAGATCTGCGACTGCGCAGGCCAGGCCATGGATGGACTTCATGGCTCACATACAGATCCTCAGCCATGGGGTGTGGTGGTCTGTACAGACTAATGCTGTTGCACTTGGGCTGGACATGCGTTCCCACATTGCTGCCCCATAGATCTGTCCACTGAAGGGCACTGACTGATGGAAGAGCTGAAAGGTGGCCTATAGACTCAAAAATGATTTACCATCCATGCCTGGCCATGGAGCGACACACAGATTTCAGGCACAGCCACAGGTGCTTGCACACTGACCCAAAAGAGCCTGAAGAGCAAATCCACCCACTGCTTGCTTGGGGAGGGGATGGAGTCCAACCCACGTGCTGCTCTTGGCATCAAGCCTGCTTATGGGGAGCAATGAGTATTCCCTCCACCTTTAACATCAGACAACCAAATAAAAGGAAGTGAATGTTGATATGGAAAGGAGGAAGGAAACTAAAGAAAAGACAGACTGACAGTGAACACTGAGGAGGCTCACTGGGCTTATGGAGAGGAATTGCCCCAGCTTCTAGAGAGATGAAGGGACTTTCTTGGTACCAAAAGTCACCATGGGAACTCCTGCATGGTGCATGCTGTAGGATGCAAGGATGTGGATGGATTCCAAAAGGAGTTTGCTATTTGACTGTCGATACAGCCCCTTGATTCACAACTCGGTTTTCTCTCTTGACTTGCTGCTTGAAACACATGTGCAAACTGGCCAGAGTTTTGCTTTTCATACTGTTCAAGGATGATAGGAACACAAAGTGCTGTCTCATGAGTTTTGTTGACCCGATTCCCTTCCAGAAATTTGCTCACATCTGATTTTGTTTCCTCTGCCCACTCTCTGTAGACACTGAGTTTCCAGTGTCATTTGCCTCCTACACATGCTCATTAACCCATTTCCCTCCACCTCTGATCCTACAATGCCCATTTTATCCAATTAATGGTAGGAAATAAGTGGGGGTTTTATGACAAGGGTGTGAAGTTCCGTCTGACACTTTGCATCTTTCCAAAGAACAATGCTTTCTCAATAATTATGTTCAGATGACCATTAAGTTGGTGCTGCCACGGTTCTCCCTTCAGTTTTAATGAATATAATAAACAGGAATGAACTTCTGCTATCTGCAGCTGCTGCCATTGTCTGTGAACTGCATGTTGCTTCAGAGAAGTTTATTTTAGTTTTAAACCTCTTTCAAACAATGTGCAAGACTGGAAAAAAAAGCTGGTGCATTTTTATCAGCTCTTGCCTTTCACAGATGTTTTTGGCATGAGAAATGCTGTAGGACAATTAAAAAGAAGCTTCATTTTCAGAAGTACTTGGGAAGCAAGACTCCAGTGAAGTCCCAGGGCTCTGAGAGTGCTCAGAAATTTGTCAGGTCTGGGGTGCAGTGTCTCCCTGGTTTTATGACCATGCAAATCCCAGAGTGGGAGAGTATTGAGGTAATGGAGTGCAGGTTTTTCAATTATATTCAGATAAGGAGAAAATCCTGACCTGATGATATCCTTGTTTGGGAAAAATCTCTTCTGCTTTTCTAAAATATCAGTCTGCCTCAGTAATGCTTTGCACCTAGGACCCTTCTAGGAAGAGTTTAAGAGAATTTTATAATAATTTCCAGCACAAAGAACAGACCTATGAGAGACAAAGAACCCAAGAATCATGGTACATGGGCCTTGCTCTGAGCACCAACATTTAACTGACAGCATTGCAAATGGACAAATATTTATTCTCATCTCATCAGAACTGAATCCTTAGTCTGTCTGTTTTGACCTTTAGTTTGTTGTGGGTTTTTTAATTTAAACAGATGTGGTTTGTTTTTTTTTATTCAAACAGATGTACAGAACCATTGCTGCATATACCTTTAGACACCCTAGCCAAGTTAAATTGCTTTTCCCTAAATATTTTATTTCAGATACTGGTATCTGTGGGAGTTCTGAAAAGTTCTGAACACTAGAAACATTTAGTTTAAAATTATTGTTATGTACGTACGGCTTTAGCAGCATTGTAATTAAGGTTGTGTCAGCAAGCAACATTTAAAAGCCAAGTTTAGGGACTTATAACTCACTGAAGAAATTCACTTGGGGCTAAAAGTTGGCTTTGCAAGCAGTTCTGTGGGAGTTAGCCAATATCTTTGAATTTTTTGGCTTCTCTTGGCTTTGAGTCACAATGTGACTGAAACATGAGTTTCTTATTTTCTCTGTTTAAAAACTGATCTGTTGTCTTCCCTAATATAAGGTAGTCCCAACTGTTAATGCTTGACCTAAAAGTAGTTATATGTTTCTTATTCAGGGGCAGAAATTTGGTGAATTGCAGCCAGATTAACTGAATAACCAAATCCACATTGTGCACTGTTATTTACTATTGTTTTTCATGAAGGTGGCTGACACATACCTTTACCTGACAGTTTGTAATCCCATTTCTGCAGGATTGACCACAAACATTGTAAGGTGTTTTGAGATGTAATAATTCTCTGAAGGGGCACCATACATGCATGGTGATCCAAAGTGGAATTCTGGCATTGGGAAGAAGTCTCTTGAGGGGAGAACTTGTCTTTAGGGAACAACTTGTCATTTGTTTGTGAGAAGCAGTAGGGATTGGAAGGAGATTTGGAGGACATGGCCAGAGGAGGGGATTAGGAAGGCTGCACTTCCCAAAGAGGAAGATGTCAGGGAAGCTGCTGCAGAAGGAGGTGCTCACTTCGGCATTGAAAACCAGCTCCAAATGTTTTAGCCTGGAGTGAGATTGGATGAGGCTTCAGCAGTTGTCCAGACCCAGAAAGAATGCTTTCTGCTGCTTTTAGATTTTATTTAATAGAAAATACATCTTAAAGATTAATAGCCTTTATGTCCTATCACTATGATATCAAACACCAGCACTCTAGAAATGATGACCTGTCTGCCTTCCCCAGCTCCATTTGTTGACATTGTTGGTGGACAGATCCCCCAGTCCTCTCTCCCCAAGCTGAAGAACACCAGTCTCTTTCCTTTCTATCCATTTCGTAGCCCTTTTTGTATATCCACATCTCTTGGTGCAGGGGTTCGAGAGGGACCAGCTGAGGTAGCTTATGAAAACCTAAATTCACCCTGTGCTGTTTGGTGAAACGTTTACCCGTGGCTGTTTCCTGGGCTTTTTAAGAGAAGGCAGGCAGCAGTATTTGGTACCCACTAATTAAATGCAGTCTGAACTGTGTTGTTTGTGGTAATGTAGTGAAAATAAAGCCCCTGCTGAGACATCTGCAGCTAGACAAGTGACACCACCCAGCCTCTGGTCAAAGCAATGTTTTCAATTCAACAAATAACAGCTAAAACACTGTAAAGACCTCAGAAAGACAGAGACAAATGAAAGACCAATTCCTATTATTTCCATAAGATGTTAAACAAGGCTGAAAAATACATTTTTTCTTTTTTTTTTCCAGAAAGGTGATTTATGGATGTTACATATTCTTTGGGATTTCTTTATATTATGTTTTTTGAGAGAAAGGATTTTGCTATTCTGTTGAGTAGTTCTAGTGTTTACAAAGGGAGAAAATTCCTTGTGGAAATAAGCAGATCTAAAGATTTGGAAGTCATTGTTTTGTGGCATATGAGGTCTTTTTCTTAATGTACATGTTGCCTAATTAAAAAAGCCAGCATAAGCCTTGCACATAACTCACTAAGATATTAGAAAATTAAATCGAGGCTCACAAGTTAATTTCTAATTTTCTTCTAAGGGCAATGGTACCACCTCCAAAAACACAGCTGAGAGGATCTCGGGTTCCTACAGTCCCAAAAACAAGGGCAATGCTGAAAAGAATAGAGAATTCATGAACGTTGCAAAAATATCAGATGAAGTGGAATGACCCTCCCCACTGCTCAAGCATAGATGAGTTTCTCCACAAGGGTTTAGAACTGTAAAACAGCTGCACGTCTGGCTGAGAATGGTAATGCAACCAAATGGAAGCCATGCCATGTAATGAAATCATACATTTGGTAAATGGGAGATCTATAAATAGTTTCTTAAGGCCTAAGAATTATTAAAGGAGAACTTATACCTGGATATGTGCTCCTTCAAGAGCTCCAGCTGCTCAATAGCTTGTTTTGGACTACAGCACAGAACCAGAGGCAGTACATTTTACAGACGTGCTTTCAACCTTTTGAAACACACTACTAGAGGTCATTGAAGAATGTTGCCAACATACTGCCAGGATGCTGTGTAGGTTTCCACGTGAGGCTGCTGCCAAGACAAGACACTCAGTCAGTTGGCTTACAGCATAACTGCCTCCCAGGTTCATCCACGGAGGTCTGCGCTCCTCAGTGTGCTGGCAAGGTGGCGGCTGCCACAGGAACGCCTGCCACCCAGTCAGGTAACAGGCTGACCACTTTTCCTGACATTAATGCTAATGTGCCTCTCTCCCACCCAGAGTACGATGTGGGGCAGAGCAGTGGCGCTGTCTCACAGCCGCTACCATGGATCGCGTTCCAGCATTGTTCGGTGCTGAAAGCTGCCTCCAATTAGCCCAGCTGCACCTCCTTATTAGGAGCAAAGACCCAGCTGCTAGTCAACGTGATGCTAACCACAGCATCCCGCCTGCCACCAGCCAGGGAATTTGGTGTGTCCTGGCTCATCAGCTCCACAGCCAATTGGAACCCACTTCCACAAGATTTAACCTCCTCCAGTCTACCTCTGCAATGAGGTTTAATTTCCTAAAGGTGTAGAGAACTGCTAGGATTTAAGAGGTCTTTAGTCAAATGTTGTTGACACCAAAGGGTTCTAGGTGCCAGCTGGCACAGCGCTTTTGTAAAGACCCAGTCTGAATGAGCCTGTGCATTCAAGACTAGAAGTCTAAAGCACCTCTTAGGCTGCAGTTGCCTATTTACATTGCAGATTCCCAGAACTCTTTGAAGGCTGACCCTAGGTACCTGAGGGATATCATTCATGATACCTGTCTAACCTACCAGAAATGGTTGGAGAGCAGCAAAGCTGGGCATGGTCACCTGTTGGGCCATTCAGGTTAAACCAAATCTGGTCTGTGCACCAGCACCACCAGCTCCTTGCCCTTAACATTAGTGCCAGATGAAGTCCAGGGTGGCTGAACACCCTATGCTGAGCAGGGAGCAGGGTCTGGTTGTAGGGCAGGCACACCAATGGCTGCTCCAGAGCCACAGCCATTGACTTTGGGGGTCTGCAAGCAGCTGCCTGTGTTCTATTACCCCTGCACTGTTGTATCCCCTTTGGGAATGTTTTTCCCCCAAAACCCCTCCCCCAGAAACTGTAACCTGGCCTGGGTTACCTGCCCCTTGGTCTCCTGACCTATAGCCATCGGACAGGTAACCTGACCCGACCCCAAAGGTGATAAAAACTCCTCTCCCCCCATGTGACCCTTCTCTCGCCTCTGGAATCCCTTCAAGGAATAAAGGCCTTGGAATACATCCTGGGGTAAGGGGGCCTCTTTTGTAACTCTCTCTACCCTATTCAGTAGTTCCCCTCTCCCAATACTCCCCCTAAATCTGGGCTGGCAGCTTGTAGGGGAGTGGAGGGACAGGAGATTTTACACTGCACAAATTATCAGAGTTACCAGTCAAAGCTGAAAGGTCCTTTTGCAAACGGAACCTCAGCTCCTACAGCATTTGGTAGCTGTTGTAATGTCAAACTCAGGCTGCTTGGCTGGGTCTCACAAAAGGGGCCTTGCACATGAGCTGGCTTCCTCCCAGAGCACAGTGAGCAGGGATGCTCCCATCACAGCAAGCACCAACAGCTCCCTCACTGGAAAACTCATCTGAAAGCAAGAGCAAAATGCTGCTGGAGGACACTGCTGGAGAAATAGCTCAGTCATGCACCTCCACTAGGCATTAGCTGGACCCTTTCAAGGACATAAATGTTAGTGGCAGCATTCAACTTATAGGTTCCTTACCTAGAAAGGTCCTGCTACAAGACTGTCCTGTAACCTGGCTTTATTTTCTGCAAGAGCCATGCTAAGTCTCTGAAGAGATGTTTGGGAGTTCAGCATTCAGGCAGGGCTCAGCATCCAAATCTACAGCAAGCTGGAAAGCACATGAAACCAAATTACTCAGATTTTCCCATCTGTGCACATGTGCTTAGCTGGTTTTAAATTATCAGTGTAAAGGCCTAGTAGCTTCGTAATGTACACACAGAAAGATTCCCACAGATTTTTCTTTTTTTTTTTTTTTTTTTTTTTTTATTGAAGCCAGCTGAGTAAATTCATAGGAAGTTGTAACGGGACAAGTGAAATGTATACCCACATTCCCTGGGAATCCAAATGCCTTTAACACATACTGTATTTCATGTGAAATTTATTTTAGAAGACACCAGAACAGCATAACTTTTTCATCACTGTGTTTTAAAGCTATCACTTTTGAATGAAATAAGGTGACAAGAAAAAAAAGAAAATGTGAAAATCCCAGAACTTGATACCTCTCTCCCACTTGATATCCTTCTCTAAGAGAAGAGATTAATTTCTCCATTTTTCCAAGTCACCTTCAAATTTATAATTACAGAATAGCTTTAAAATGCAGCCCCAATTTAAACTACCATGAGTGAGAAACAGCTGGAATTACACTTAACTGTGGAGCTGAGTGTTGTCTTGTGCTTATTCTTTATTTTGTCTCAGAAGTTTTTGCAATCCCATATCAGTTAAATGAAAACTATTTCTGCTGTGGCAGGAAAGTGAACGCCACATGAGCAGAGACAATGCAGGTGGCTGGGGAAGCTCTCTGAGATAATCTGTGGGGTGATGAACCCACTGAAGAACAATGTGCATGCTGACTCCTTGGGCTGAGCAGATCTGCTGTTGGTCCCAGCAGACATGTCTATCTGCATGGTCACACTGGTGGGCAGCCTGGTGGGCAGCAGCAGCTTGCCAGCATTGGAGAGGCAATGGTACCAGGGCATCCTTCACCCAGCTCCTACCCTGATTCTACTGCCTTTTATATTTAGTCATAAAAATCTGGGAGCTAGACCTCCATCTCACTTGAGCCAGAGGCTGTTTTATGCCATCTGAGGGATCTGAATGTCTCCACAGCTAGTTCCTTGTTTGTAAAATAAACTGAGGTGAGCTTAATGAGATTTTGTGCGATGACTTTGGTGAGCTCTGCATTGGATGCAGTAACATTTGGACCACAGCAGTGAGGCTGATGCAACTGGGCAGGCAACCCCTGCATATAGACGTGGGGCAGTGGTCCCTGATGGGAGGAAAAAAACAGAAAAAGCAGCATGTCCTTGGGGCTGGCCCTGCCTGCTCATACAGTTTGTGATGGGGGATAAATGGCCAAAAGGGCATGATCCTTTTCCTCTTGAAGTCAATGTGATATCCTGCACCTGAATATGAGTCTGGGTTCTCCAGGTGCAAATATTTTTTGCATCCATTCTGAAATGAAATAACTTGTTACTCAGCTACATGATAGCTGTGTAAAAGTAGGTACCACTTGCATGAGCTGCTTCTGCAATGTTTTGCCCATGAATTTGCTTGCTACTAAGCTGCAAGGAATTCCATGCCTAAGTAAAGCCTGCAGGGCTGGGCTTCAGGTTTTTTGGGGGGATGGCACATTCCCAAAAGTGCATGTACAACAGAGGGACTTGTCCCA
Source organism: Certhia americana (assembly GCA_018697195.1). NCBI lineage: Eukaryota > Metazoa > Chordata > Aves > Passeriformes > Certhiidae > Certhia > Certhia americana. The sequence goes on along the minus strand of CM031857.1, from coordinate 38,349,560 downwards.
CTTTGTGCAGGCAGCTAGACCTTCTCTTGCTGGGCTCTCAACCCCTTCCTCCACTTACTGGAGCAGGAATGAACTTTAGCAGAGCTAAGCTCAGGCTTTGAGCCCTGGATCTCTCCTGCAAACATAGCTTTAGTTGGCATGTTCAGCAAACACAGACCTGACCCCTTCACCCACACCTTGTCCTTCATCAGTGCTGTTGCATATTGCAAAGCCTGATTTTGAAATGAGCCCTGACTTCCAAATGAGCTCAGACCCAGCATGCTGACCATCACACACACATCCAGCAAGGATTCCCTGCTGCCTTCTGAAAATAAATACACTTAAATGAAGAGGAGACAAGGCAATGACACAAAGGCTTTAACTCACAGAACTATTTATTTGCAGTAGTTGAAGATCGTTTCTAAAGGCTAGGATACTTTGTTTGTGATTGCAGTTAAGAGTCCAAGTTGTGGGGATCTGCCCCACAGATATGTGCTCTGGTGTTGTATGGCTGTGAGTTTTTTCAGAGGCTGGGGGAATTGGTGCATCTGCTTCCACAGGGGTTCCCATGCTATGGTTGTTCAGCAGAGTGTGGGGTCTCCCTGCATGGCCATACATGGAATAACAATTGGCTGATTATTTAATTATGAGTTTTCCTCACTTGGGCAACTCGAGGTGGTCTTTGGTATCAGTTGTGTTCTCTGTGTAGGGAAAGGATGAAGGCATGAACCAGGAGCAAGGTTTGCAGTAATCTGATTTTCCAGCAGTGGCACTCATCTTTGGCTGTACCCCCATGACAACTCTTTGCACAATGCTCATTCCCTCTTCTTTTCACACTCACTACTGGTTGGGTTTGCTACACTATATTCCTGGCTCCAAGATCTGTGTAGGACTTTCGTCTTGAATGAGGGAGCTCAGCACCATGCCAGGTCAGGAGAAAATACAGGAAATGGTGCTTTTCTGTTGGAATTTGCTGACTCAGCAAAGCTGTGCAGCCTCAAAGAGAAGCTTTGATTTCAACATGGTTCTGCTGGAATGTGGTGGACTCACTGCCTTCTCCCCTTTCATTCCCCTGCTTCACCAGCAGGACTGACAGAACCAGCTCTCCTGGGCTATCTGAGGCCATCAATCCCATGAAGCTGGCTCCACAGCTCAGCTTCGGCTCCTGGAGCGCTTTGAAAAGTGTAGACTTTGCTTCTAAATCCCTTATGAAAGTCCAAAGAGCGAAATGGTGCCTGAGGCCACACAGTTCCTCTCCACACTAGGCAGGATGGGCCATTTCCCCTCTGCCACATGGGCTTGGCCCAGCTCCCAGGGGCTGTGAGCCCAGCTCCCAGGGG
>CM031857.1:38263758-38339537 GCA_018697195.1 Certhia americana | reverse complement strand
TCTTTCTTTCTTTCTTTCTTTCTTTCTTTCTTTCTTTCTTTCTTTCTCTCTTTCTCTCTTTCTCTCTTTCTTTCTCTCTTTCTTTCTTTTTCTTTCTTTTTCTTTCTTTTCTTTCTTTCTTTCTCTCTCTCTTTCTTTCTTTCTCTCTTTCTTCCACACCTTCCTTCCTCATTGTTTTTCTCCCTTCCTTATTTTCTTTCTATTTTTTTCTCATTCCTGACTCCTACTGTGTGTCCTACACAGCATCTCTGACAAGTTTCTGTAGCAAATGTAGGCAGACCTCTAAATTTTTTTCAGATGGTGTAAAGTTGTCTGAATCTGACTGCCAGTGCAGAGTAGATGGGTGCTACAGATCTCTGTAGTGATCTGCAGAAGTCTGCTCTGCGGAAAAGGATCTGGGCTCCTTCAAAGACTACAGCAAAGTTGTCATATAACATTGCAGGATACTTTCCTGGCAAATGCTGCTGTTTGTATATGAACACATCAGGAGAATCCATCAGATCAAAGTTTATGCCCAAACCTTTGACATATGGGTATTGTCTCAGGGAAGGGCAGTGATGAAAGGTGTGTCTGGTCTTCCAAAGTGGGAACATGCCGATTTGTCACCATCTGTCCTGGTCTGTACTGCACAGGTAATCTAGACATCTTCCCACTGCCTGTCTGTGGTGCATCACTCTTCAGACATTTGAATAGATGATGCCCTGTTTCACCTCTGGAAAAATGGGCGAAACTCTTGTTCTCCACTCTCCAGTTCACTTGTGTGGAGAGGAGTGGCTGAGGTACAGGATCTGCAAACTGGATTTAGTTTTCAGAGAGAGCTTTCTCAGTTTCCTTAGTCCACCTGGACCCAGGGAGGGGGGAACTCCCATTGAGATCTGGGGAGGGATCAAAGAGCAGGGGTTTTGCCTGAGGGGAGCCATGGGGCAGCACTGCCATGGGTGATCCAACACCTGTGCATTCCCAGAGCTGGCAATCAAAGGCTGCATGGCCTCGAGCTGAGTGTCTACTTTTTGTTGTCAAACTTACAAGTTCAATTAGAATTGAGAGGTTTGGGGTTTTTTCAGGTTTTTCCTTTGATAACTTTTCCGTTTGTCTCAGTCACATGGATCATGACTTTTTCATCCGCTAATTAAATTTAAGTGATACAAAGTTTATTGGGCATGATTTGAAGTTGGTCTGCATCAGTGTAAACCCATGGAGACAAGGAGCAGATCAACCCCATCATATTTCTAAAATGTCAGATGCTTTTGTATAGGAAGTAAAACCTAAAAACGTTATTTCCCATTCCCCTAGCTTTAAATCAGTACACTTACACTGGAATCACTTATAACTAAATCACCACAGTGTCATGAAGTTAGTAACAGTTTTCTTCCCCATTGTTCTAAGTTTAATGATATCTTGGGCATTGTGGTTTGAGCCAAAAAAAGCACTCTTTTCATATATTCTTTCATCAATGCAAGTCTTCAACATTGTAGTCTTTATATTGCAATATTTTAATTATTGTTTACTTTATTTAATTGCTCTTTTCCTAAATATACATCTTTTCTCTCCACTTCAAGGCTTTTGGAATTTTTCCAATCAGTCCAGTATCAAAGAACACTTACAGTCTTGTATTTAAACTTCTTAGGCTTGTAAACTAAAACCTGTGCAAGCCCCAAGGCCAAGGCTTTGGCTGTATGTTGTCCATGGCTGATTTTTTTTAATGTATATGCTAATTTTTTTAGGAAAAAGGTCTCTTGCAAAAATAAGAATCTTGTCAGAAAGTTGAAGTTTATGTTTTCAGATTGGGATGGAAAGATAAAAAGTAAAAAATCAGAAGCCGATAAATTAAATTTCTTCATTCTCTATTTTTCCCCTTCCCCCCCCCTTTGTTCTTTTTTTTCCTAATCTCTATGAAAGGGATGTGAGAAAAAATACTGTGAAGACCAAAAGCCTTTCTATTTCACGTTGAACAAAAAAAGAGCTTTGTTATTTTACCGAACATAAGAACATTGGGAGATCACAGTTTTCTTTTAGAATTATATATATACAAGAAAAATCATGATACAAGACCCAAGTATTGAGGCACTTTAGCACTGATAGAAGCCTTTCTGTAACATTTTGTGGAATGTCTTTTTTTTGAAGAACTCAAGGCACTTTCCAGGAAGGTGATCGTTAAGACTGTCTTGTGGGGAATGCACCACACTTAGTGAAGTCCATGAAATAAGACAGGGAGGGGTGGCATCACCAAGATGCATGAACGAGTAGAAATGCAAGTGATCAGGTTCTTAGCAAGGATTAGCAAGTGGTGTGGTGGGGCAGAGGGTTCTGTGGGTGCCAAGGACCCCAGTCTTCACCTGTGTGTGTTATGTGCAGTTTTGCTTTGAACCAAGCCCTTGCTGTTCTTGCAATTGCTCAATCCTGTGCCGTGTGCTCTTGCATGATCCTGCTTGAGAAGGGAGGTTGGACCAGATGACCCACTGTGATCCCCTCCACCCTGACCTACCCCATGATCCTGTGAAATCTTGTGCAATTGCATGGGCTAAACCATTGCCTTCCATGCTGGGAAGGCAGAGCAGGACTGAGGTCTCTTCCAACCTGCTTGTTCTGTGCACTGAGCTCCCACTGCCTTCCAGGGAAGAGCTCCCACTTCTCATACCAACGCTGACACTGCCCATCAGCCTCAATTCTTGCAGTTACACCTGATTGCAATATGCCTTCCTGTATTCATGGTAGTTTTACCTGAAACTGCAGTGGTCAGTGACTGAAAGCTTTCAGGAGCAGCAAAGCTTAGAGTAAGTTTTGGGAACAGTGTAGCATTAAGCAGAGCATTGAAAGATGGGCTCAAAATCTCTTGATAATAAACTTTCTCACAAGACTTTCAGCAACCTTTGTGTCTTGTCCCAGCTGGAAATGCTATGAGAACATTTTTTCTTGGGATATTTTGTCACTCTCAGTTTCAGATTGCCCGCGGGAAAACATTTATTCTAACATCAGAGAGGTTGAAAAAATGGTCTAGTAAACTGAATCATGAAACAAAAGGCAAATTGAGGGGCTTTGGCTCTATTTAGACTCGTTCCCTTAGTACTCCACCGAAAGAAATCTGACAGTTGTGGAAATAAGAGGTGAAGAAAGCTGCCCAGACTTTTGGGACATCTAATTATTCTCCTTGCTGGTTCAGTTATTCCTTGTAGTATATTGTCTTATTTTATCTGTCTACTTGTAGGCAACCCAAATAATAAATCTTCCCCTTCTTCCTGAAGATACAACAATAAAGTCAGCAGATCTCAGAGTTAAGAATTTTTTTTCCTGATATCCAAAATATTTATTTTTCTTTTTTCCTTAGCACTTGGCCTCATGAACAAGTTATCCTAGCTGAGTTCATCTCTGATTGTAGCTTTGTTCTCCCTTGTAGCACTCAAAAATGTCAGCCTGCTCTAACCTATTTCAGGGCAGTTTAGTGCAAATAAGCTTTTGTCCTGAAAGCTTACAGGTAAAGAGTTACCATGGCTCTGCTTACACACAGTAGCTTGTCAAGTTGATGTGTGCCGTTCATGTGTCCAAGTTTTTAAATCCATTCCTGATGTTCCCTGGTTTAACTGGTTGGCCCAGTTCTCTTCAACAACTTCATTAACAACTCGAGTCTCAAAGAAACACTTAGGTTTGCTGACAACATTAAACTGGGAGGAACTGTTGACTACCTTGAGAGCAGAGACCCTGCAGAGAGGACCTCAAAAAATCAGAGGCCTGGGCAATTACTAACCATATTAAGTTTAATCTGCACCTGGGACAGGACAATCCTAGTTGTGTGCACAGACTGGGGAATGAAATGCTGGAAAGAAGCACCATGAAAAGGGACCTGGGCGTCCTGGTTGATGGCAAGTTGAACGTGAGCCAGCAGTGCCCTGGCAGCCAGAAGGGCCAACCCTGTCCTGGGGGGCATCAGGGACAGCATGGCCTGTGGGCAAGGGAGGGGATTGTCCTGCTCTGCTCTGCACTGGGACAGCCTCACCTCGAGTGCTGGGGGCAGCTTTGGGTGACACAATAGAAAAAGGACATTAAACTATTGGGAGAGTGTCCAAAGGAGGACAGTGATGATGGTGAAGGGCCTTGAGGGGAAATCATTTGAGGAGTGGCTGAGGTCAACTTGTCTGTTCAGCCTGGAGGAGAGTGAGGGGAGACCTCACTGCAGTTACAGCTTCCTTGTGAGGGGAAGAGGAGGGGCAGGCACTGATCACTTCCCTTTGGTGACCAGTGACAGAACTCGAGGAAGCAGCATGAAGCTGAGTTAGGGGAGGTTTAGGTTGGATAGCAAAAAAAGTTTTTTCACTTAGAGGGTGGTGGGGCAGTGGAACAGGCTCCCCAGGAAGCAGCCACAGCACCAAGCCTGACAGAGTTCAAGAAGTGTTTGGACAATGCTCTTAGGCATGTGGTGTGATTCTTAGGCCTGCAGGTCTCCTGCAAGACTTGATGATCCTGTTTGGTCCCTTGCAACTCATCATATTGTATGATACTATGATTAAAACACCCCTGTAAATAATAACTCTGTTCCCAAGGCATTTATATTAGCTGGGCAAATTAATTCAGTGCTCAGGCAGGCTATGTACAGTTAACTTTTAATCCTTTCTCATACTTTGGTCCTTCTACCTTCCTTATCTCTTTTGCTGCTGTCTCCTGAGTTCCCTGCAGTTTCCCTGCTCCTCTGGCTCTGGGGAGCACAGCATAATACTCCACATGCTCACATCACGGCTGTTTCTGAGCACATCATGAACAGCGGTTTAGTTTTAGGTATGATCACAGCTTTGAGTGATCTGAACAGTGCACTTTCCATATGCCTCCTACCAGCTCTGCTATGGGCAGCCGAAAATTTGTAGACCAATATATTGTGTATTGTCTCCTAAGGTTTCCTCCTATCCTGTTAACAACTACCCTTTTCAGAAAGATACACATCTAGAGCTCTGTTGTGTCTCAGTTATCTACAGATCACATATGATCAATGAAAAGTTCCTCTCTTTACCCTGCCAGCTCTGCAAGCCTAACCTGGGATCTCACAATGAAACTAGGATCTTTCTTTGGTTATACACGATTCCCAGGAATCCTGTTTCAGCCTGAGCCTGAGCTCTATTATCAATACAATTAAGGTGAATTTGAGCTGCCGTGTTAAGTTTTCAAAAGAGCTTCCATGACCTTAGAGGCTGGGTCTTATTTTCAAAAGTGACTTGGTGCACTCAGAAGCCTAAGTGAATTAGTTCTCTATTAAATTGGTACATTCTTAAAATTTAAATGTTTTTGAAAAGGGAATTTAGGGTTCCTTCAGCATTTCAGGCATTTCTAACAAGATTCCTAATGTTATTTGGGTGCAAGCGTATCAGACCTCAGCTAGCACCAAAAAACTGGGAAGTACCAAGTTTAATTTTCAAACTAAAATTGTAGTTTAGGGCTGTATGCCCAGAAAAATTTTGCTGGAAACTAAGACAATTCAAACCTGAAAGGAGTGAGAATAAACATAAAACCCTTCAGTCCTGGCTTAAATGTAGTCACAGAGTAAGCAACTAGACACACTGTGCTGGCTGCTGTAAATCCCCATTCAGGGACACTCAGTGCAGCTGGAGGAAGTGACAGGACACAGCAACAGAAAAGACACTCCATTATCTTAGAGAACATTTTATTTGAGACTCTGGCATTTTTATTCTGTCCTTTTCTTCTCTGTAATGGGTTACTTCTCTTTGTGGTTCTTAATGTTTAATACAAAACATTTAAAATAGGCACATATTTTAAAATGTTAAAAATGTGCAAAAAATGCACCATAGACATGAAACAGCAATATTGCTTATGGTTGTACCAATTTAGTCCTGTTTGTCTGAGTTTTACCTGGGAATATTTTTAAATGTCCTGAAATTGAGGTCAAGAGCTCACTAGGGTTCTTCATTGCTTATATTCTCTTGTCAGACAATGCTGCTCACAAATAGCTACTGAAATGATGATGGATGAAAGCTACATTAGAAACAACCTTTAGCCCAAGTGGGCAAATTAATCTCCCACAGAACAGTATTAATTCCACTGGAACTAGAATAGGGTTCATCAGTGCTACTGATGCCTACATATAGTTGTCATGGAATGAGATTCACATCTGAATTTAAAGTGCTCACTCTCCTACACTCTTAGAGAAAAGAAACAGGTCTGTTAATGATCTAGTCTTATGTTGGAGAAAGATGTAAAGAGCTACTTCACTTTAAACAGGTTTATCCTTTTATTTAGTTTCAAGGTTTTTATTGCACCCTCAACTCTGCATCAATTCACAATAGTGGAGAGAAAGTAGCAAGATACTCAATAAAAAGCACTGCCATACTTTTGTAAGCAAACAGTCAGTTCACTGAATTTGTGGTTCAAGATGAGAAGTTTATTTTCAGATTTCTTCCTCTGTGTGCTTAAACTTGCTTCTGATCCTACAGGATGCTCATCTTGGCATGGTTAGATGGCTCCTAAGGGCCAGTGTGATTGCAGGAGCAGAAGCAGGCTGTTTTATGGCAGTGGATCACTGCACTCTGAGGAAGGGTTTGATGGGGTCTGTTGGGTGTGATGGGACTGCATAAGGAATAAAACAGGCAGGATCTCGTCTCCAGGTCTTTTGTGTTTGTATATTTTTCTTCCGTGAGATTAGATGGCATTGGCGTTCCAGCCTCTCAGATGTGATGCAGAGATCATTTGATTTTTCAGCAATGTACATACTTCACAGTGGTTCTCGGTGTGTTTTTATAATTAGGCATATTTAACTGTGCCTTGTTTTACTGCTGGAGGAAGAATCTCATTTGTCAGCAGTTTTAAGCTTTGCCAAATAAAGGCTTATTGGCAAACTGCATTGAGCGCTCTGATAATAACCCAACTTTAGAAAACACACACCCTGCTGTGTTGTATTCAAGCCATGAGGCTGTTGAAATTAAAAGGGGAGACAATGCCTGCTTTCAAAAACTGGAGGTTCTTTGTATTCTAATAAAAGCCTAAATTAATGTTTTAAAAGGTTATTGCTATTTTTTACCAGCTAGCTGGCACTGTGTATAAATCTTATTTAGGCAAGGTCCTACATTATTTCACTGTTTTTAACACGTCAGCCAGTATCATACTGCCATGGATAATCAGTTCCTGAAATTCATTAGTCCAACCAGTTAAATCCCTTTTGTTTAGCTTTAATGGCAGGGTATTTCTGTGTATTCGGGAATCTAATATATGATGTACATTCTGACAACACCAGCAGGGACCACAAATATTTCTTACATAATCTAAAGGACATATGTTTGGCTTATGGCAAAAATAACCTCATCATTCCTGTGTTTTAGGTTGAGGTGTCCATGTGAGGTCCTTTTATAAGAGCAAAGTAATAGGAGCTATGTATAATTTAATCTTGTTGGCTTTTAATACATTTCCTTCAGCTTTTAAAGAGTGCTCTAGGAAATGGAAAAACACACAGTCAGCTATGAAATTCTATGACACTGATGCAGTCAGGCTATAAAATATTCTTTGCATCTTAATTGCATTTTATATAGCTGTATAACCTTGTGTAATTCTTAACTCTATAAATCCTAGCTCTGCATCCCGCTCTGGCAGCTCCGCGAGAGCGGCAGAGGAATGTTTCCCACAGTTCATTGTTCAGTTTGGTTGTGTGGGCAGCACACAAACGTCAGGACTAAGCAGGAAACTTGCACTGAACTTTGCAAGCTGCTTTTTGAAGACAAAGGATTCTCCTCATCCCTGTGGATGAACCTGATCTCGCACGAAGAGATCGGTATCTGAGCTCTTTCCAAAACCAGCCGTGATTTGACAGCCAGGTGAATGACAGAGCCTGTTTTATGTAGCTGGTTTACTTAAAGGTTTGGAGGCCAGTTTAGAGGAGAAGAGAAGGTAGTTTTATTGGTGTATAGCTGTGAGAGCAAAGCAGGGCAGGACAGAAGCTAAATACCTATCAGGTGAAAGATCAAGCCAATGCCAGAATAATCTTTCAGGCACCACCAACCATGTGAAACACTGACATAATGCAAGTGTGCCCACAGTGATGCTGGACGCAGCAACACAGCAGATGCACTTACCAGTATTTTCTGCCCTCTGATCGTCCTCTTCCAGTACGAGCTGCATCCACAGCCTGTTCCATGCTCACAGCCTTGCACTAGCTTCCCCGCTGTGAAACAGAGGCTGGTTAAAGAGAACACCCCTATGCAGAGTCAGGAGACTGTGGTTTAAAAGTGGAGAAAACAGTGGGAGGATCACAAAGAAATGATGGATGTGATCTGTTCAACTCTGTAGCATATTTCTAATAATAGAAGGTTTTTAGAAAGGATAGACAGAGGCATAAAGGGATCCAGTGGCTGAAAATTGAAACTGGACTAATTTAGATGAGAAATAATGCTCTGTCTTCACTGCAGATTACAGCACAGTGTTGAGATACATGAACATTAAATGAGCTAATTTGGAGAGCCAAAGCCATCCAACCGTAGTGGCAGGGAGATCCCAGACTGATATTGCTCAAGAGAATAAAAGATCCTGCTCAGAGGTCTGTGCTACTGCAGCCCAGCCATTCCCAGATATCCAGTGAGCATTTAGCCTCACCAAATACTCCAGATCTTGGCCCGTGATCTGCGCTGGAGGCGTAGCCCATGTCACAGAATCACAGAATGGTTTGGGTTGGAAAGGACCTTAAAGCCCCCTGCCATGGACAGGGACACCTTCCACTAGACCAGGCTGCTCAGAGCCCCATCCAGCCTCATCGTCAAGAGCAAGCGTAGCGAATACTGCAATGCCTCATCAAGGAATGCAGAAATCAGTGAGTGGAATGCTGTGTCTTTCTTTGCACATAAGATGTAGACAGACTTTACATGAAGAGCACTTTCTGGTTTGGGGAATTCTGCATGGTTGCATAAAGTGAATGTTGTTTGGAGCACCTTTTGAGAAGGTACTCAACAGTTAGAGGTCAAGCTATTTGCATAGTTGAAAATTTCTGCTACAGCAGCTGAAAATCACAATTTCCATGTCATGGTGAATTTTTATATTTTGTCATTTGTCTTCATTTTACTTCAGAAGATTTTTCTGGTTTCCTGTAGTGCTGAAATTCTATAATTATTTTTTCTTTGAAAATACTTTCCACAAAATATATTGCTTTTAACAAACCATAATTTCTGCAATGGAAAATTCTTTCTGACTTAAAAATTTCAAGCTCCCCACCACACAGTTGAAACTCATGGGTTAATCTCCATGAAGTTCCACAGGACCACCGTCTGCAGGAGGGACTTTTACTGCCTCTGTTAGAGAACAAAAATAAAGAGGAACTGACTTTAGCCCAAAGGGATTAATTGGTACCCTTATTTCATTAGGTTATTTAAAGCAAAGATCTCATTAAACTTTCATTGGAATAACGTTAGAAAGTCTGTAAGCTGCAGCTGTTGGGAAGAATTGAGAGGTCAGCAAATTACCAGCTGATAACAGAAAATAGTATTACAGTCTGAGAGAGGGAGAATAAAGGTGCAGAGTGGAGATTTGGGACCTTTTAATTCTCTGGTTTTACATTTGTTGGCTATGTAGATGCTGATGTGCCGCTTGCTCCTTGTAAAGTCTGTTGAGCTAAGAAGGCTCAACAGAAGCTGAGGAGACTTCACAAGCCTGGAGTGTCAAAATAAGACAAAGTTGTTCATGTGGTTCTTCACTGAGGTTGTTTGGCTGTCTCTGAGCTAATTAGCTGCTGTGTTAGGGGTGATTTATGTTCTTGTAGTTTGCCCTGTTGAAACTGCTCCACATGCACCATGCAGCACAAATGGAATAGTCTTGGCACCCTCAAAGTGACCGCGTGCACGTTGGGGTGAGAGCAGGACAGCATGGCAGAGTGGGGAAGAGAGCAGCATTAAACCTCAGCTCCAGATGCCTTACATCACTTAGACCCTCTATGTTTCTGAAGCTGGAGTTTTGTATTTATTTTGGTTTAGACATATGGAAATTCAATTAGAAAGCCTTTCCACTGGGTTAGCTTGAGAAAAGGGTGAGTGATGGTTACTGTCTGGCTGGGTTTGGTTAATTCTGGTCCACTTTCTGTGCTGTTTGGACCTGTGCAAAGCTGTGTTTGAACGAAGGGGGCCAGACCCCATACAAACAGCTTTCTAAGGTCACTGTTGTCATGAGATAACATGTGCACAGCACAGCTCCTCTGCAGTCAAGGTAATGCACAGTGTGTATGAAACCACTGGACACCTTGGTCAGGCCATTTTACCTGCAGTCAGGATGCCCGAGTTCCCATCTCAGCCCTGTGACCTCATGCCTCCCCTTCCCTGTCCTTCTCCCCTTCCCCCCTCCCCTCCTTATCCTTCTCTGTGGCATTTTGGGCTATGCTGATTATCTCAGAGGGTCAACAAAGCCTGGACCCACCTGCCCAGGACCAAGACACCCACATGGATCCACATGTGCATCCATGGCTGGTCTCTTTCCTATAATACTGTTCCCAGAGGGCATGCACAAATGCAGCCAGGAACAGTTTGCTTTTGTGAGGATTTGGAGAAAAGAAAGGTTCAAAATGCTGTCCTGTTGCAGCGTCATCTGCCAGCTCCACTTTCGGTAAGCAAAGGGAAGTATCTTACAATCAAACAAACTATTTGCTAGAAAAATCAGATTTGAAGCCCTAAGAAGTGAAGTTGAATTGATTGTTCTTCCTTTATGGGACAGGAATGCTAATGGTGTCATACTTCGATGCCATTAAATGACTTACTTCTCAACTGCTGCAGCCAAGGAGAGGTCTCCTTCTCTCCCTTCCCCTGCCTGTCCCCCTACAACTCCCCTTCTGCTGGCACTGAGTGTTCTGCCCCACCAACAAACATGTTCAGAAAGCTAGATCAGCAGAAAACTAGCCCTATAGAAAGGAGCAGAGAGCTGTCAGCTGGCTCAGATCTCCAACCCAGCTCATCTGAGGCCAGAAAAATGCCAGTGCACAAGGAAAAGTGGGAGGAGAGAAGCAGGGAACATTTTCAGTGGTAGTTATTGTTTAAATCAGAACAGTTTCCCTACAGAGGCACAACCTGACTTGAAAATGACAGAATGGGTACCCTGACTCTATTAAGTCTCCCAGGCTGTCTGTCTCTTCCTGCTCTAAGAGTTCAGACATCAAGAGTGCATGTTCTTCTGCAAGACCCTTGTCTGCAAGCCTCTGCAGCTGCTGGCACATCAGCAGATCCAGACTGGAAGAATTCTTGGCTGTGGGAATATCCTTATTTTTGCTTGCTTTTCTGTATACTTACATTACATTGCAAATGCTGATTGTGTTTTACCCTGGGGATTATAAATCCTAACAAAGTACACTGAAATAATTGAGCTATTTCAGTTAGCAGTTCCTGGCCAAAAGAATTTTGTTGGGTTTTTTTCTGTAAGTGAGGTTACAATCGGTGCTTGAAATTTGGCAACTGCTGAAGACCTGTGTAATATCACTGAAAAAGGAATAAAGTAGTTGTCAAGACAGGGAAATTTGACTTATATCATCAAACACCTCTTCCGTGGCCTGTACCTATTGAGAACTTAGGCTCTCAAGTAGTACAACTTCAGTAATTGTGCTCTTCAGGTTGCCAGGGGTAACAGTCCATGTGCACACTCCCAGTTCCTGACAGATACATGGAAATGTGACTTAGCATAACCCACTGTCACTGAGTATAACTTAGTTTACAATTACTCTAGTTATACCCCATTTGTGAGGGACTGTGAACACGTGCACACGTGCAAACATGCACGGAGTGGCCATGACTGAGCTGACACATGCCAACATGTCACAGTACAAGAGCTGTTATAAGTCTGAACTCACATGGATATGTTCTTCTGGAGGAGAACTAGTATAGCCATGCTGGATCGGAGAAAATTGAAGCAACTGCTCCTGAACTGAATTTTGGTGTCTCATTCTGTTTCTATTATGAAAGAGAAGGGTGAGCGTTGACTTCGTTAGTCCTGTGTGTTGCTGCATGAGGTACCACAGATGGGTAGAAAGCCCTGCAGTCACACAGGCAGAATTAGAATGGTCTGGAATGGATGGAAGCTGTATTGACACAAATCCATCTCCAGGCTGAGTTGATGTATATGTGCATATATATTGATGGTTATGAAGCGACCATTGAACTTGTATTGACAGAGGGTCAAATTCTTAGTTGCTTTATAATGAAGAATGATTCCATTACTTTCAGCTACTCCCTGGCATATATGCATTTCTCTGACAGTTGACAATATCTTGGTCCTTCAGGAACTGATTTGCTTTCTCTATTGGCATTGAAAAATAATCCTTGTCCTTGATGTTAGCTCTGTTTCACCTAGAGTGAAGCAGTGGGATTTGCAGGCTAATATACCGTGTGTTCCCAGAAATGCATATTCCCAGTGAATATGTGTGTTTAAGACTCACACAGCTCTCTCAAAAACTTTCATCAGTGAATCTCACATGATCAATACTTGCCTCTCTTTTAGGTTTTCACATTATGCAGAGTTGTAGTAAGAGATATTTTTAATATGTTTGAATAAATAGAAATGGTGTCTGTTTTCATGATTTGGGTTTTATATCAGAGGACTTGTGCATGAGACTTGAGATGTCCAGCAGATAAGTGAGAATTCCTTTCTCCAGGGTTCCTTCATGTTTGTTCCTCCAGTGGTCACAGAGCCAGAGTTATCATCTGGTCGAGGCACCAGACTTCAGTTTCCACCTGGACAGTGAATTGGCAGTTCCTTAAGGCCACATGTGGGCTGTGGGACCGGTGACCTCCCGGGGCTGCTTACTCCTGGTCCCTTACGCACCACACAGTGGGGAGGACAGTGGGGAGGAAGGGGGCTCTGCCCACTGTGGGGAAGACAGCCAAAGGGCAGCTCTGACATTTCCCTCTGCTTCTTTTTTCCTTGATGGAGAAAGCAGAGCATTTATGAGTCAGTTCCTTAGCGTTGCCAACCTCCGTCACTCATAAATCGTTAATTGGCCATGCAAAATCATGTCATTTGGGGCTTTTAGGGCTGTTGTGTTTTTTAACTCTCTCTCTTTTACCTCCTTGGTTGCAGGAGCTTAGGGTGTCTTTTTTAAAAACCTTCTTTTGTAGTTCCCAGTTTCAGCAGCAGTCTCAGCCAGACTTAAATATAAGACAACAATTTGGGGTATATACATACGCTGGACTCTGGGCTTTCCCCAGCCACTGTTCAATCCCTTGACTATATTTCAGCTCCCATGTCTGGCCTTTGAAATGTTTGGGTTTATAAGAAACCAATAAACATTATAGAAAGACATCCTGAGCAGAGTTTATGTGGTCTCTTGTATATTACAGAAAGCCAGAATTTCAAATACACCAGAAAACCCTATTCACTGTGGTCTTTAATAAATAGCATTAGAATTGCCGTTTTGCCATTCTGCTACTATGAATCATTAGGCTCCAGCAATGTAATGCCCATTAGATCATCCAGTTCAGCTCCCAAGCTCTGTCAGATTGTTCACTACAAATATTTTCCTCATAGGTCTTGCATTCAGTTTACTACATTGTAGACTTTCCACTGCTTCCCTTGGAAAAGAGTGGATCAAGAATACTAGGAAACATCAAATCACATTGAATATGTCATTCCAGGTTGTAAACAAACAAAGCTAAAAATAATTTCAGGACCATGTGCAGTGGAAACCTTCTACTTCCAAAAAAACTAACAAACAGCTACTCTAAGGGAGCCCGTTCTTTGTATAGTCACAGTTTTTCCTTTATCAGATATTTTTATTTAAAATATAAGATAAGAAAGAACATACTAGAAGCTCAGAACAGTGGTTTCTCTTGGAGAGATAGAAAATGAAACAGACTTGTGGTTCTGCTGCTTGTTTTCATGTCATCCTCCCTTAGTGGTAAATAATTATAAGCAGAATCAAATGATAGATATCTGCTGTGCTGAATTCCACTGTTCTTATTTAGTTACACTAAGCATGGAGGGTTTGAGTCTGATTTTGAGAACTGTCAGGCGCCAAATGGCATGCTTCACATTAGCCTGCAGTTCTGTACCTAATTTGCATTCAGTTATGCAAATTGAACATTTGACTTGAGTAATCACACACAAATCAGCATGTCTGATCATTTGCACACATGCTTATTCACTTCATTTGCTCAAGTAAAATATATACTCAAACTAAGTAGACAGCTTAGTCTGTTACCATTTTAGTAACCAGCTTCACAATTTCTGAGGCTGATAGTGTTGTTTCTTAATAGGGCAGCTGCAAGCAGTTAATAGTATAGGCATCTTTTAATAAAATTTCCCTTGTGCATTTTTGCATGCCTTTAGAATCTGTTAGTGATGGACATAGAGTTGCCTGAATACATGGAAAGTCAAATGCATGGAAGTTTGTTAAAGCTGACCTTCAGTTGTATTTTTGTCTGTTGGTATGCTAAAAGCAAGTAGGAGAAAATAACCCTGAGGACTAGTTAGAACATAACCTCGTTTGGGTGGCTTAAACAAGAAGTGCATCTACACATGTGCTAGCTAGAAATGTGCAAATTTAGCCTTTTCCTGCAGTGAAAGAAGCAAAAAATAAAATTACTACTATACCCAAATATTTATTCTGTCCGTAGCATTCCACTGTTCCAGGAAGTTGCAATAATATGGATTGCTATCTGATGAAAGAATATCAGCTTTTGGACAAAATGTGAAATTATTTAGCAAATGAAGCAGAAAGTGGGGGTTCAAAATATTTCAAATACATTCAGTTCTTGAGGGAAAAGTGGCTGTTGGCACAGGCACAAAAAACTGCCTTGATACACTAATGCTCAACAAATCTATGAAAAATGCATTTGATAAGCAAAGTCTTTTGAATTTAAGACGGTTTTATTATTTCTTTGTATACAAAATTGGAATACAACCAGTTCTTGTAAATTAGATAAATAAGCAGTTTAGGAATTAATCATAAAAAAAGATTCAAAGAAAATAATATTATTCCTCTGAGATTGCTGCAGGACTCCCTGCAGGGTGGTGCAGTACCAAAGCTGCCTGCCTGCATGGAGAGCTCTGAAGGCTGTTTACCATGTCTTGTACTGCATTCAGAACTGATCAGGTAGGTGAGGAAGGCCAGGACACATGAATTGAAGAGAACCCTGTAATGAATTAAAGAAAGCTGAAGTCTCTTTGAAATCATAGTGGTGCTGAGATCTCCGCTTCTGTGTATGCACTAGGATTCTTTGGGGCATATTCACTGGGCCTTTGGTACTCAAGGAAATGCACTCTCAGAAGCATCAGCTGTTGCTCTTAGGCATCATCATGAGTCAGATGTCACTTTAGTTCACACATATGCATCCCTCTTTGTCAGGTGCATTAAGTCCATGTTGGTCAAGGTGGCCTGATTCTTGCCAAAGTAACTCATGGTCAGGAGAGGAGCTGCTGATCCCTATGTAAGGCACCTTTACTTGAAAATGCCCAAAGGGTCCAAGGTGGTCATAGCAGGAGCAGACAGTCCAAGAAACAGTGCTATCTCCCCGCCATCCACCCATGCCCTGCCACACACCTGCACAGACAGCTGCAGGGCATATCTAGAAGACCTCAAATAATAAAAAAAAATGTAGTGTATTAAGTAAGGCTGCAAGGCAGTTTTGGTTGTCAGAGTCATGCACAGGCCCTGAGCATGGCTTGACATTGGGGGAGGCTGGGAAGCTGCCTGGCCAGAGGCAGGCCCCATGACCTCAGACTAAACAGCCCCTTTACAAACAATGGAGGTGAGAGATAAGTTTTGCTTTCTTTTGGTCTCCATATTAATTGTGATTAAAAATAGAGCCCTCAGCAGTAGCAGAGAGCAAAACAAGAGTGGTATTTTTAGCTTTATCAGGAGAATGAGGGAGCATGAAGGATGAAAACATGAGGCAAGAAGAGAGACCAAGAACTGTGTCAGTCTGGACCACCCGCTTCCCCCAGCTCAATCTACCTGCTCATTTTCAGTGCAGAACAATAAGACATTTTACTCCATTCTTTGTGTTTAAATGAAAGTTTTAACCTGTCAGTAGTTAGTGCCTGAAGATGACAATCCTGTTCTTAGTTCCTCCATTCCCTGCCTCCAGTTCAGGATTACACAACTACAACTAAGTAATTTGGTGTTCTCAAGACTTTAGCACTGTAAGTAAAATCTCAGCCCCACTGGGATTTCCAATAACAACATATCCATCAGTTTCAACAGTTTTCACCCAAGGGAAATAACATTCCAGCTTATTCTGAAAGTCTTGGCTGAATTGATCTCTAGAAGGTTGGAGGCTGCAACACTGTAGACTCAGCCTTAGAACTGTGTAGGGAGATGCTTCTGACAGATCACTGCTTACATTTTCTAGTGTGTGGATGAATTTGGGCTTAGTGATGAGAGAGGAGTTTGGAGGCTTCATTTGAAACAGTATGGGACAGAAATATCCAGAAACAAATCCCATCAGCATTCATTAGTGTTTGTTTTATAATGCCAGCTGCCAATGATATCTACCACATGAAAGCTCCATTTTCATGGCTGTTATTGAACATAACTATAACAAGTGACATTTGCAGACCAGAAGACATGAGATCTTAAAAAACTCTTTGTATTCCTTCAAAATGTATTTCTTAAGTGTTCACTCCTAAACCAAGAGCAATTTGAGATGAGCAGAGCAAGTGAGAAAAAGCACAGTTTTTCATTTAATTTCATAAACAGCACAGATTTCAAGTCTGGACTGGCTGACACCAGACTGTCTGATTCTGTATGTGATCACTTCTAGTGGTCATTATTATGACCAGATAAGCAAACTCTAGCCTTCCCCACAGTTCTGTCCCAGTATCCACCCATCTTTGGCTAAGCATCAATAAATGGAGTACTTGCATTCAATAACTTGAATGAACTTTTTGTTAATTAATTTATCCAGTTGCTTTCTGAACCCATTTATACTTACAGTATGAATGACATCCTGTTAAAAATAGTTCTGTAGTTGTGTCTCACATCAGGACCTACTTGTCTGCTTTTACCTTGCCATGGGCTCATTTGACATGATGTCCTCCAACTGCTGAATTGGAAAATTCATCAATTTCTGTTCATATTTCTCTCAAATTTTCCTTTCCTGGCCTGAAAAAAATCTTAGTCTATTTAACTTGTTCCCCTGTGGATGGAGGTTTTTTGTTTTCCTTTGAAAGTCCTTTTTGCCCTTCCCTGTATATGTGTCTTTGCTTTGCTCTCTGTTCCTTTGCTGGCATCCAGCTTGCTGTCTGAGCACTTGCATTTCTGAGCACTGAGATGATGTTAAAGCAAAATCTATTCTGACCTTGGGATCTCATTCCCAAGGACTAAGACTGAGTTTAGGTCCCATCACTGTAAGTAGAGTAAGGACTGGTTTTTATGTGCTAGATTTAATATTTGTCTATATTGAACTTCATCTGCTCTTCTATCACCTAGATGTTGGTAATTGTCTTTGCCTGTGAGTTTTCACTCATAATTTGCTCTTACCCTTCTGTTCTGCCTTTTAAGCAACGTGAAGAGCTTCCCACGACAGCCTAATTTCTTTAAGCATCTCTGGCAAGTGATCTTGTTGAGTGCCTTTGGGCACAAGCTTTCCAGTTAAGCTATGTTAAATGAATACCTCTTGTTCACATGCTTGTTATCTACTTCAAAATCCTTACTAGAGTTGTGAAGTACAATTTTCTTTTGCAAAAGCTGAGCTGGACCTCTCCAGTATATCCTACTTATCACAGTATCACCTAAAGGTACTCTTTTAAAAAAAAAAAAACATACATTTTGCCTGATATAAGCATTTTCCCTTGAATCTTTTTTAAAATGGTGCCATATTTGCCACTTTCCAGTGTTCTGATGCCAAGATCATTTTCAGCCAACAGCTGCACATTATAGTTAGCAGTTCAGCTAAATAAAGATGGAAGCAGGAAAAATAGTGATTTTTTTTTTAATTTATTTTGAGTTTCCTGGGAAAGAGTTTAGTTTTGCAAGTTTCTGAATGACCTGGCATTTTAGTTTGCTGCTAATGTCAACTCGTAACATTTAGTGATTATCTGCTAGTTTATCTTTTCAGTATTTGACAAATATTATGATAAAGGACACTCGGCCAGTCAGAAAGTAGAGAAGCTGACCTGTGCTGCAAGCACTGGGAAACCAAAAATGAAATGACAAACACAAAAAACTAACAGTAATCTGAAAATAAAGCAAAATGAAACTCTGTACCGTAGAATATTTGAGAAGACACAAAATAAAGCAGTTAATTTTATTTTGAGTTGCTCTCAATGTTTTTCCATTTCAAAGGGGTTGCTGTTCTCCGTGAAAACCCAACTTTGCTGTAAATGTTTCTACCATTGTTAGAACTGAGTTTGGAGGAGAGCAGCTTGTTCAGCAGTATCTGTTACTCATCAGGGATGTTGTATATTTAAACTGAAGTAGAACTGTGCTACAGAGGCTGGAAACATTAAATAACGTGCAAGTTTGTGTTTCCTTGTGAACATAATTGCCTGACCTCTACAGCAGATGCAATTTGCCAAGATTTTCTTAACAAAGGCAGTGACCTTAGTTTACTACGTA
Organism: Certhia americana; assembly: GCA_018697195.1. Taxonomy (NCBI): domain Eukaryota; kingdom Metazoa; phylum Chordata; class Aves; order Passeriformes; family Certhiidae; genus Certhia; species Certhia americana. The sequence goes on along the minus strand of CM031857.1, from coordinate 38,321,035 downwards.
GTATGAATGTTTTCAAGCTTTGGCACTGGTGTATGCCACATTCCCTTTCTTTCCTTTGCAGTTTTCCCTATTGTTCAACTCACTCTATTTACTTGGGGCCCAAAAGAACCGGCACAAACTACCTGCTCCACCACACATATTGATTAGGCTGATATTGAATTACAGTTCCTTATTTTAAGAAGTTTCGTCAATGTGCAGTCCTGCAAAGCGTTGTTTATGAAATAAGACTGTTACAAGGTCAGAGGACTAGCAACCCCGTGGGATGGTAAATGGCATTGCAAACTATATACTGTTAATTATTTAACATGTCTTCAGATGAGTGATTTGAGCTGAACTGTCTCATCTTTCACATCTAAATACTGAAGATGACTCAAAAGCTTTTACGGCCTAAATCATCCAGGGTAATTTACCTCTGAAAATTGAGATGGTAAAGAAACAGAAAAAGAAAGCTGGGTTTTTTACATGTTTGAGTCATTGTCCCTTTGCATTCCTTCTTGTTATCAGCTACAACACACTCAGTTCCTTCTCCTATGTTCTATAACATCCTCACCAGGCAAGAGACATAAGATGCCAGCTGGGTCATGTTGTACCTGTGCCAGACTCTGGTGAACAAATATGTGTGGGTTCAAACAGCACCTCCCTTATTTACTGGATGTTCTCTTCCCAGACACTAATTTTCATGAAATCTGCAATAGTTTTGCTTTGCTAAGACTCCTGCCAGTCTGTCAAATCTGACTGGAATGCACTCAGTGTTGGCAGAGAGAGGAGGAAAATGCAAAGACCCTCAGTAACCAAAATTCCAATGGCATGGTGCTCTTTTATGTTTATTGTCTCTGGAAATCAAATGTCCCCTGTGTCAATCACCCAGCCAAGAACATGCTATTTGAATATAACCATCTATTTAAAAGTAGATCATGGTATGGATGCATCCTGCAAAAGTTCACTAATGACAAGCTACTTCACATATAAGTTGCCCCTTAAAACTCCACAATAGAGAGAAAAAAACATCTTTACTCCTTTGCTTCATTTCCTCTTTCTTCTTTAGTTCACCAGCATCTTGCTGATGAAGGACAGATTGAGTTCTGTCCTCCACTGTTCTTCAGACTAAAGCATAACCTGTTGATTTTCCCTCCTCATTTTCAGAGATGGGTCATTCAGTTCTTTTTTTTTTGTTTGTCCTTAATATTGTTCCTTTTTCTTCCATGTCCAACTTCGCCATCATCTCCTCTTTTCTCTCAGCTCTTCTACCCATCATGTTTCTTTCTCATCCTTATCTCCCTGCCTCATAATTTACTCTTTTATTCTCTGTCCCCTGATCCTCTTTGCACTCTTCTACTTGAATTGCACCATGCCTGCATGAACTCATGCCTTCTAAAATGCATTTCATCCATTTTGGTCAGAAAGGGGAGTTGAGGCCAGCAGGACTACTTGAGTGGGCACCATATTAATGCGGGCTCAAGTTTTCCAGTGGAGTTTAAACAGCTGCTCAGCTTTGACACTTAATCCCCATTAATTTTGAGTAGGATTAAGGGGTCTAAATCCCTCTGAGCCTCTGGTCCCAGGTCAGCAACATTATCCATCCCATATTGCAGCATCTTAGTGAGACTCTCCCAAAACTTATGCTATAAATGACAGAAGTGGCCAATATATGTGGACACTTTTTGCTGCACTTACATCATCTCACCTGCTTCCTAATTAAATTGCAGTTGTGTTGATTAGTGGGGATATACTTGTGCCTGAAACCGTGATAAAAAGCTGCTGGGGAAAGAAGCTGAGAGGGGAAAAGGTCAGAGAAATATGGAAACCTGGGCACTGTGGGGATGTAAGACTACCAGTTTGTGAATTGCCTAATTTCAGCAGGTTCTCAGGAGAATAATGTCTCTGTGCACATTCTTCTCCCTTTTGCTCTCTCCAACACTACAACAAGGAGAACTGAAGGAAACTGTGAGTAGGAAGGCAGATTTTCCAGTTCCCTTTGTAGGAATGACCCACTTAACAGATGATACAATCAGGGTATTTGCTCTTTTTTGCTGCTTCCAGTAAGGCATGTTCAAAAGCAAAATTCCCATTCATTGGGATGTCCAGTGTCCAAATTGGCTTGCACAAAGGAGCTAATCTTGTCTTCAGAATCCTATTTGTTCAGGTGCAAAACAAGTGTCTGCAGTAGCTACCAATCTAAATAGAGATACTGATGCCTGGCAAAAGAAGAAAAAAAAAAAGAAAAAAGGAAAGACAAGGAAAAAAAAAGAAATTAAGAAGAAAGAGAAAGAAAGAAGACCATTTCAGACAAGTCATTGTGAACCCAAGCAAATTTCAAGTAAATTAATTGCGGAATAACACAGTGTATGATTTTGGCATCTTAAAATGGAACATATTCCTTATAAAATGGGCACACTGTGTAGCTCTTTGACATTTCCAAATGAAACAATAGGACCACTAGAATGGAAAGTCTGCAGGAACAGCAGACAAGGAAAGGAAGTTTAGGTTGAACAAAGGTTTTGTTCATTTTTACAGCCCCTAGAGGAGAGTAGTGCTGTACAGAAGCTGTTAATGATGGGCTGAATTGGATGGCTGAAACCAGTGCCAAGATCTAAATGTGTTTTTACTCCACACTCCTCCCCAGCTGTCCAGATACCCTGCAGAATTTCCAGCTGGTGTGAGCCCCATGGGCTTCTGGATCAGCACAAAAAAGAAGCATGGGGGGGCAATCCTATCCATAGTTTGCACATCACCTTCTCGCTTGATAAATGCAATTCACTTGCATGAAGTAGCAAATCATTAAGCTTTGTCTAACAAACTTGCAAGTTGACCTAAAGTCTTGGGTTGTAGGAAGGAACTGTGCTGCACTGAGGGCTTTCTCAGGTAACTATGGCAACTCTGCTTCTCTGTTAGGCTTTGAAAGAATTGTCCTTAAGTGAAAACAGCTCCAGCCTACCATCGCTGTTTAATAAATAATCTGCCAGTGGAGGAGGATTCAGGTTCAGAGAAGCTGTGCTTCCTTTCAACTGGGCTGGAAAATAGAAAAGTAAAATTCAGCAAAGCCTTTTTCAGAATTTCCGTGACTTGACTTTATTCCCCGGGCATGTAAACAAATCCCTCATGCACTCCCGGGGCTCCTCTGAGGGGTATGGGCTTTGGGACCTGCTCCTCACAGCAGGTAAATGCAGAATTAGAGCTCATGAACTGCTTTTGCTTGTAATCTCCCTGCTGCACTTGAAGTAATTTCTAAGCTATATGTCATCTTTTTAGATCTACATGAGCAAAATGAGATGTTTCTTTGTATTAGGCAGTGAGGGAAAGAAAAGGATAAAAACCTTTTGAAATTTTTCATTCAAGACTGTCAGAGGGAGATTCAACCTGTCTAGTTCTGTGATATGTCAAAGTGCATCAGGGTCAGAAAATAACACTGCACAGTTCCTGAGTGGGAATGATGTTTACAGGCTTTTCTTTTACAAATTTGGATTCTGCCAGGGACATTACATGAGAACTTACAATTTGTTCTTTATAACTAAGAGCCATTTTGAATAGTAGCCAGGCAGTCCAGGCCTGGTTCTCTGTTTAGGCTCTGACACAGCAAGGATGGGCCTTAGGGCCTGTTACAAATTTTCTGTTGGCTTCAATCAAGGTTGGGTCATTAGGGCATCTGAGAGGCATAAAGGTGGGACACCATGGTCAGCAGCAGGCTCAGTTCTCCTGCCTCTCCCTGCAGCAGAGTGAAGGAGGAATGGCCAAAGCAGAGCAGTTTCACCCTGCTGCTCAGGCACGTCCATGTATTTTTAAGCCTGAGGTGTCTCTGTTCCAGAGCACATTTTGTACTTGGCTGTATGACCTCTTCTTCATAAGATGGGGTGGGCAGCCCCATGTACTCAGAAGTGTTGTCAGATAAATAGAAGGAAGCTTCTGGGGCCAGCTGAGCGACTTCCACAGAGAGGGTCTTACAGGTTTTACAGATGCCTGACAGGATCTAAGGTACCTTTCACATCTAAGCATTTTAAAACCTGTCCAGTCTCTTGACCAGCTAGGAGAGCTCTCACTCCTCCTGTGACCTCCCTTCCCCCTGTCCATGGACATGCTCTCTGCAAGGAAGGCAAAGGCACTGAGGGCCATAGTGTGCCCTTTCTTCCCTCCCTGCCCTCTCACTGTGTGAATCCCATCCAAGTTTGCCTGCCAATATCTACTGGTCTCTGCCAGCATAAACAGTGGCAGAGGGCCACAGTGGCTGCAATTTCAGTTATGAGGAACGGAACAATAAGAGATCAGTTTGGTCCAGAAAATATATGGAAGTGGACAAAATGGAGGCATGACAAAAGCAAAGAAAAGATCTACAGAAATGGTACCTGTATGACCTCTCCAAAGTACTGCACAACCATGGTAAGGTCAACTCTGTCTTCCCCAGCTCCATAGCCTGGTGGGAGGACAGCAGTTCAGACCCTTTGAACGTGGTCCCCCAAGGAGGCAGGTTCCAGTGTCATCAAGGAGAGGCACGTGCCTTAGCTTTGTTCATTGGGCATCAAGATAATGAAGCCATTAGCAGCACCAGGCAGAAACAGGACCTGGTCACCACCCCAGGGCAAGGCACGGGAAATGCCGTGGACAATGCCAGGATGAGTGGGATGACTGAGGAAATGAAAGGAAAGGTGTTCCCTGCTGAAACCTCCAAATTTGGAAGATGCCTTCTTCTGTCATACTGCTGTTTTCTTGATCCTAATCTGTTGGCTCCTGAGCTGAAGATTAAGACTTGCAGGCTCATAGACACTCTCTGGTTATTGTCTGTGAGACCAAGACATTAGGTCATTAAAAATAACTCCTCTTGCCACTACCCAAATAACTCAGTAGGGTTGAATGACTGTAACCCAGTTTGACCTTTTGTCATTCCGAGTACTGCTATTGTGAGGCTGCAGTTTCATGATTTGTGGAGAGCAAATTCCCCTCCAAACAAAGGCCAAACCAGAGCCAGGATGTTGTGCACCTCTGTGTCTACCTCTGGTAGAGCAGAGTGGAGTGGCCATGCCCAAGCTCTCTCTGAGCTGAGGCAGCCCCAAAATCACCACATTTCTGGGGAGGGCCTGTCCCAGGGTACGGCTGAGAACCTTCCATACTCATCTGGAGTGAAGGTTTATCACTGCATTCTATCAGGATTTGCACAAAGTGTGCCTTTGTAGGTGAGATAAAGTTTCCACTCCTGAATGAAAAAGGAGGGGGAGGAAACAGAGAGAGGCTCAGCACCTAAGAATCCTAACACTTAAATGTCTTAATTAAAGGTAAACTTTTCCTTTAGGGCAGCTGTGGTTAGAGCAGCAGGCAGAGACACCTGACAGCACAGGCTAAACAGAGATAGAAAAAGACTCTTTTTTTTTTTTCTTTTTTCTTTTTTTCTTTTTTTTCCCAAACATTCACTTTGGCCTCAGTCTGAAAAGGCTTTGAAACTGCAGACACCTTCATGTAAATGTTCTTAATAAAGGAAAAAAAAGTCCGCTGCAGGACATTTGTAATCCTTCTGATTTAGATGTTTTAATAATGTGTGAGTTTATCTTGGAGGATAGTGGCTGACCTGGAAATAATGTTTCTGCCAATGTAAGGCTAAAAGCTCAGACAAAAGACTTAAATATAATAATATAATATGTGTCTGTATATGTGTCTATATATATATACACACACATATATATATAGACATATATATGCATGTGCTATATAAACACATCTTTAAGTAATCATAAACGCCCTTTAAAAATTATTTCAGCATAAATTAAGGTATAGACAGCATCTGATTGGCTCAGTCACTACAGTGTGGTGCCTCATGATATATTCATTTCCTATTCTGGTGTGGTTAATTGGGTATTTCAATTTAATTACTGCAGTCAATAGCACTTTCAGTTGAGTGTCTTAAGTGTTCATTTAATTTACTGTAGATTTAATAAGGCAGTGGTTGTATGTAAAGCTGTTAACCATCTGGATGGGCTGCAAAGCCCATCTTTTCTCTTGGGTAGCTGGAGCCTGATCCAAGACACACTGATGTCTACAGCAGTCTTTCTGTTATATTCAGGAGCTCAAAACCTAGGCTCCTTGGGGAGCAAGGAAGTGGGCAAATGTCTCTAGCTGTGGGCTTCCTGGCTGGCCTTTGTGGGGGAGGGTTTCAAAGGTGCTGTTTCTCTTCTGTAGGCAATTTCATATAACAGTAGCTGTAGGAAAAGCAACCAATGACTCAGGGTTTGATAATTGTGAGCTATGAGACTAAGCTTTAGAGTTTTAAGCAAAATTTCAAGTGGTTTCTCACAGCCTGGGTAAGGAGGTGATGAGTTGGGTCACACCTAGGAAAATTTAAAATAAACACACCAGTTTGACAAGTATTCACGCAACTGAATGATCTGTTTTACCCCTGTCACAAGGTCTGGCAGAGCTGCTCATCCTCTCTCCACCTCCTGTGAGTGAGTCACTAGCTCATGCTGTGGGTCAGGAAATATGCAGGTCTGCGGATTTTCCCATCACTAACATTTTGGGAGAAAAAAGAGGCAACCACTAGATACAAGCACTGCCTCTCATGATTTCTGGGCCTCTCTTAAATGGGAACATGATTTGTTTAGGCAAAAGATGATATGGCATAGGACTATGATTATAGTGTCTGGACTTTATGACCTGGACACCTGGCCATCGTATCTTCCTGCACAGCTCTACCTAAAAATCAGTCGGTGGTAAAACTGTAAAATACCACAATAGCAGAAATATACTAGTGCCTAATGATGCTGGCAGGTACCTGAAGGAATCTCCAGGAGCACCTGGGTCAGGAGCAGGCAGATATTATGTGTACCAATATTCCCTACACACAGGCCTCATAACTTAGATGAGAAGAGAAAAGAGGAGGGGGTTCTAGGCAGAGGATAAGTAGCCCGATTCCACATCTCTGCCATGGGACAAACAGAGGGAAGTTGTTCTGGTGTATCCTAGAGTAGCCCATCAGTGGAACCATGGTGACCCCATTGGTTGCCTCTCCCTCCAGGCAATGACTGGGTTTAGCCAGCAACCCCCTCTCACATAGTGCCTGTTTATGATGTTGCTGTGGCCCAGAGCCATAGCTGGCTGGCTGGCAAGCTGCACGTGACACAGGAGCCCCAGGTTCCTCAGGGCTGTGGGCTCCCATGCTCCTCAGGCTTGTAGCCAGCCTGGCTTTAAAAACAAGCAGCAGGAACATCGGCAGGAACAGAACTCCAGCACGTGAAATCCATGAAGAGAAATTCTTCTGCTGGAGAAAGTAGGCAAAAGGCAACTGGAGATGAATAGGCTGCCTGACAGCTGGCAGACACACAGCCTGTCTGCCATAGATGGTAATATAGGCACTGCAACTATTACAGCATCTAAAGGCAAAAAAAGCAATAAAAAGCTTTAACCTCTGCTACTCTGGAAAACTAGCAGTGGTTTCAGGTGCTGTTGGTGGAGAGGAGCCTTTTTGATGCTTGTGACAGGCAAATGGTCTAGAAAGCTCTACTGAGCTGTGTTTGGGATTAAGGGCCAGGAGCGCCTGGGTTCATGCTCTATTTGTATTAGTTACACAGCCAGTTTTAAAAATTGTATTACTGCTGTTATTATAATGATATTGCTATCACTACTGTTATTTTCTTTACACATCAATGGAGCCTGGACAGCCAGTCCTAATTTCTTACGTGAATGCAAACAGCATTTAGATTTTTGTGGAGATCAGACACCAGACACATTCCTACATTCTTGTCCAATGTTCAATATTTTTCCATGAGTCAAAGAGAACAAGAATGGGCATATTGTGTAAATGCAAAACTCTGCCTTTTTAAACTGACACGATGAATTTCAGCCCTGCCTCTTTGTCTCTCTCCTCTGAGCAGGGGCTTTTCAGCCTGCCAGATTCTGTTACTTACTATCCTTGAAAACAGAGGGAGGGAAAAGTCAGTCCTTGTTAATTCATTGTCCCAGTTACCTAGCAGTGCTGTATCCTTAAGGACTGCTGGACTATTTTTTTTCCTTCTTTTTTCTTTTTTTCTTTTCTGAGATGCTGAAGAGCTATGGCTTTCCTGCCAGCTCCATTGTGTTCCCTCAGTAAAAGTCTGCAGCACTAGAGGCACTTTAAAAAGGAGTGAGGAGTCTGTTGCAATAGGCATCCAACGAAATTCCTGCTGCAATCTGCGCTTCCAGTAAATGCTGGTTCGTAATCCAGATTTCAGGCTTCAGGGTTGGTTCTTAATAGAACACTGATACAGGTCAGTGTTGCTGCATCTGTTTACAGCAACAGAAGATTTAGCTCACTGTTGTATCAGGCTTCAGCACAGATTCACAAACAAAGCCATGTATGCAGACAAATATCAGCATTTAAGAGGTCCCTGGAATTTGAATTTTGCCTGGGGAATGTACCTCTGTATTTCACAGTGTGTGTAAAATGTGCCTGATGGATGACCTAAAGACTGAACTCATCAGTATCTACCAGAGCAAGAGCTGCCCCGGGGACTGCTCTGATTTGGTCCATATCCCAAGCAAGACTACACGGCCTTTCCAAAGGCTTCTTCCAAGTCCACCATAGACAAAAATCTGCATGAGAACAAAGACTATTTTTAGAAATAGAAATAAAGAAATACCTAGAAATACCTTTGATTCTTTTTTCAGGTATTTTAATAGGCTATAAAATGCTTATTTCCACCCCATAAACAAGAATAAGTATGTAACTATCAAAGCCAGCCTAAGTAATATGCAAGAAAAATTTCACTGAAGTGCTTTGATAACCCTGAGTTTTTGGTTGCTCTTTCTGAGAGTAGAAAGTTGGTGAGTGCCCTCTGAGCACATTTGACCCAAAGTTCCTAGCTAAGGTAATCCTAGCTAAGGATTATGAAGGAAAGAAAGGCATACAAAGGGTAAAAGGAACTAATTAACTCCAAGAATAATATGGCCATTTGTCCAGGAATCAGTCTGCTACCTCCAGAATATCAAATATAGTAGTATAGTTGCTGTACAGTCTTACGTCTGTAATGATTTCTAGCTACCATTAAATGGTACGATAAAGGTGAAAGGTTTCACATTAGTTATAAAATGGAAAATTATATTTATCCTGGCTCATATTTTCAAAAGTATGCTGGGATCCATATTTTGACACCTAAAGAGATGTCTGCTTTTCAGAGGCGCTGAATGTGCATCGGTGTCTTTTGGAATTTAGCTGGAAAATAGGGCTCGTTATTAATGTGTTTGACAGTGTCTAAATGCATGAAGAGTATTTTTCAAAAAAATATATAAAGTCCTTGTCATGGAATCTTATAATCAAGAACAGAGAAACAAAGTCCAGCAAAGTCCATCTGAAGACCTGTACATCTAATGAACTTTAGATCAGGCTTAAGTAAAAGCATTATCTAGCCACTCAGATTCATCCGATGGAGCACCAGTTTGCTCAGTCAACCCTTTGATTGTTTATGTCATTTAAAAACTACTGATCTGATGCCTTCCCTGAAGGAATCTGTGTAGAAACAGAGACTGACATTTTTCACGTACATTGTCATTCATTGCTTTCATCTCCTCCTCCTCCTCCCTCATCATATATGTCATTAACTTGGAGACAAGTCAAATTTTTGCATTCCCTCCATTTGCTCTACGTTCAAAATTTTCCAGTTACGTACCAGATCTATCCTAGAAATGAACAACAAAAGGATGAGAGGGAAGGAACACAAACTGCTGACTAGAGGTAAAGAAAAACAGGGGAGCTGGAAGAGGGCCCTGTTAGGTTGTGGAGTCTTCATCCTTCAAAGCATTCAACACTTGCCTGGACAATGTCCTGAGCAACCTGATGTAACTGTGTTGGTAACTCTGCAGAAAGCAGAGCATGCAGTGACAGGACATGGGGGAATGACTCCAAGTTGAAAAAGAGTGGGTACACATAAGAAATTAGGAAAAATTCCTTACTGTGAGGGTGGTGAGACACTGGAAGAAGTTACTGAGAGAAGTTGTGGGTGCCCCATCCCTGAAAGTTTTTAAGCCAGGGTGGGTGGAGCTCTGAACAACATGATCTAGTGAGAGGTGTCCCTTGCCATGGCAAGGGAGTTAGAATTAGATGAGCTCTAAAGTCCCTTCCAACCCAAGCTATTCTATGATTCTATGTCCAGAGGTCCTGTCACAGCTCCATTATTTTATGATCCCAAAGGTCTTCTAGGAAACTTCCCATTAAGGCTTCTGCCTCAATCCTTTTATTTTCTTTCTGTGAGTAACATGGTAAATGGACAAGTAGCCAGTGAACTCTTTACTGTGTTAGTGGCCAGCAGAAATGAAGTTCAAGGGACACAGCATTGGAGCTGTACAACTGCAGAGGGTTTCTGCTGCATGAAGACTTGGTGGGGTCTTACTCCAGGTGCCTGGACTGCCTTACCCAAGCCAGCAGAGCAGTTGAAGTGTTCAGCTTGTGGCCACACCTGATGCAGCATCATTGGTGTGTAGGCTACAAAAGTGATGCAGCTCCGATGCAATAAATCTTGGTTGTAGTTTAGAGATCCTTAGAGTCTTTGTCTGAGACATTTTCACTGCATAGCCAAAGGAATGCTGTTTCTTGGGATGATTGTGCTATCTTGTAGGCATGCCCCCTTGTCACAGTGTGTTGTGTTAGGAAGGAGATGCTATTCCACTCATTTCTAAACAAGGAATGTTTCTCATTTTTAATTTTCAAAGTCAACAATCATAATTGACTCTAGATTCAAGGCTGCTGTGGAGGAAAATATGACTTTGAGATAAGATGTTATATTTGAGAGGCCTAGAACTACTAATTTTTCAGTGCTGTTGCTATTTCCATGAGTTCACTCAACAAGTGATGGGTGCATATAGGAAAATAACCCATAAAGGAAGCATTAGTTGCAATGAATCCACTCATGTCCCTTTCACCAAGAGCTATCCTAGTGGCCAAAAATACATGAAACTTTTGTGGTGACCCTTTTGTCATTTATTGCCACAGATGGTGGGATGGGCTGCTGACTGTGGCTACCCAGAGCACCCACAGTCACTGGCATTGCTGCTCCAAGCCACAAATCATGGTGTGTGCTCAGCAGCTGGGCTTTGCCTCAGAGGGGCAGGACAAAGGACCTGAGGGCTGCAGTGTACAGACAGCATCACCCCATCCCTGAGAAGGTTTGAAAGTCCTGTCTAGCTGCAATCTCCTTGAACCTCTTTTGCCAAAGCAAATCTTTTTGCAAAACCCAGGCTTTTGCTAGATGATCTGTACTATAAAATATTCTCTTTGCTAACCAGAGAAAAAAGTATAAAACTTATTTTCATTTTCTTCAGAGATATCTCCATGCATTTTGCTTGTCTACTTATGCAACCATCCTCTCATCCTCCTGTGCAAATTCATCCCCTCCACTCTGCTTGTCATCTCTCACATTTATATTAAGCATGATCTTGTAAGCCTTTCAATACCTGTGTTTCTGGGGTTTCCTTTTAGCTTATAGGTGTCTTTTTCTTACCCTGGACTGCTCCTGGTCCCCTCTATTTACATTGACCTATTCCAGCTTCTAAAGCATTCCTTCCTGTGTGATTCCTTGTTTCCAAACCTTTCCATTCAGTCTCTCTGGCCATTCTCATGGGTTAGGACTCTTTCAACTTTCTCATCAAGAGGGTACTCAAAGAAAGACCAAATAAAAAAAATTCACCTGAACATTTGCCAGTCCAAGACAACAAAGTATTTGGGCCTCCTATAACCCCTTAATGACCTTCCACAATGATCACAATTCCATATTTATCTTCATATTCCAGAATGACCTAGATACTGGTCAAATTAATCCCTTTTTTACAGTTTTCCTCCAGACTCCTAAAGTGTTGGAAATACAGGAGCTGTAAAACATGTCCAGACTTGTATCCTTACTAAACTTGGAGGCAACTCATCAATGTCAATGACAAATATATTGGAGGAAGATATCTTGACATGCCTGCAAAAAACACCATTCCACACCCTTTCCTCTTTTTCCCCTGAACCACCAGTCCCCATTAACCACACACTAGTTTGAACCTCGATGTTTTATATTTTTCATGCCCTTCTACATATGTTATCATCACCTTTCATAAGTCAGCATCTTCCCATTTCCTAACAAATGCTCAGTCCCTCTTTAGACCTTGATGAACTCTGAATCTCTCATGCAGTTCCTCAGACTCTAGCCACTTTGGATGAAAAAGTGTATAATTTCACTGGGATTGAATTTATTGCTGCTCAAATTTGCTAAATAATCTCTTGATATGCAGTTAATCAGTTAGAGTCTTAAAATATAAATTTTCATCACTTTTCTCTTTTATTTGTCCTTTCCATTGTCCATTCTCTACATAGGAGTATCTTCAAAGCTCTTTAATTGTTGTTTCAAAACCCTCCAAGGCCCTCGAAATTTTTGCCTGTTTTGCTCAAATAGGTCCAAATCTTAGTGGGGTGTAGTTGTCCTGTTCTGACACTGCACGTCTAAGCTGAAGATTTTGAAAAAGGCTCTAAAGTACTGCTCTTGTTTAATGTCCTTAACGGAGTGACCGTGTATGATGGGTGAGAGCCAGGAGGAAGATGCTAATACAGGTCAAACCCAACCATCAAGCAAGTGCAGCAGTCTTGTAAGAGACCACTTACCACAGGCCTGGATTTGATCCTAAATATCATTTCTTCACTAAAATTGTTCACAGAGGGTCAGAACTCCTTCCTTGTAACAAGAAGCTATTTTGCCAGTTGCTCATTAAGTGTATTAGCTGTTGCTTGATGCAAGGCAGCTCTCATTGACATGGGCCCTCTGTCCTGGCCGATAGAGTCTGCTGCTGGAAGCATGACTGGGTAATAAGCTGAAGGGATCTTTCTTTTCCAATTGACAAGTGGTGACTGTATCTCCTGTGAACTGTAACATACCCTGAAGAAGGCCTCAAGGCCAAACAGTTGACTTGAGTGTCCTGTGTGACGCATTGATTTGCAGGGAGAGAAACAGTCTAAACATCTCCTTATTTTCCAAGTCTGGATGGAGGGCTACTGTCTTCCACCAATGACTGAACTTCTGATAACAGAGGGTTGCAGAGGGGTTGGGTGCTCAGACAGGTAATAAAGGCCCACATGTGGACATGGATATGTGCTCTAATGAGCCTACAGGGCAACAATTTAGAAGCAATGCTGAGCAAAAGAATACCAGGACAAAACTGCTCTCAGCAGTCTTTCCTTAGGTAAAATCTGCTGTGCTATTGATCTCTAAAAGGCAAATCAAATAACAGCAGCCACATTTTTAAGGATTAGGAGCTTCCTCTGCAAGACAGTATGTGTTTTTTAATACCTTAAGCTGACTTATGAAACTGGTAAACAATGTGGAGGGTGGTATTGGATGACCTCTTTTACATGCCTGATCATCCTGTCAGCATTTATAACGCATTTGATATTTCCTTCTCATCAGGATAGGATCAGTTAAGCAGTCCTATTTCCCAAAGCTCAGGTTGCATTATGTTTTGTTCCACATTTCATGGTAATAAACGTTGACATAAATTTCTGCAGATTTCACACAAAGTGATTGTTAATTTATTCATGGTTTAAAAGGAAAAGAAAGAAGAAAGGGAAGAAAGGGAAGAAAGAAAGGAAAGAAAGGAAAGAAAGGGAAGAAAGAAAGGAAAGAAAGGAAAGAAAGGAAAGAAAGAAAGGAAAGAAAGGAAAGAAAGAAAGGAAAGAAAGGAAAGAAAGAAAGGAAAGAAAGGAAAGAAAGGAAAGAAAGGAAAGAAAGGAAAGAAAGGAAAGAAAGGAAAGAAAGGAAAGAAAGGAAAGAAAGGAAAGAAAGGAAAGAAAGGAAAGAAAGGAAAGAAAGAAAGAAAGAGAGAGCAGGAAAGACTCCTCCAGAAGAAAAATACACAGCTTGCAAGATAAAAAGCACAGATCTTTTATGCCTATTTGTTTTGCACACAGTAATGACTGCTACACTCTGATTAGCAATCTTGACCTAGTTAAAATGCTATTGTTTTTCTGTGTTCCTATTTTTCTAAAAGACTGTGACTAGACATGATATTTTATAATCCATCAGATGTAAAATCTGCATAAAAAATATAATTATTGTGCTTCAGCAACCTGGACCAAAGCCCTGACATTATGTTTCTAGGCAGTACACTGTGAATAATATGGATGCATTTTTAGGTTGGTATGTTCAGTTGGCAAGATACATAATTTTTCAATAAGCAAAGGTAAATTGTGGTATTTCTAACATACTGATTGCTATTCCAGTCTTGTCCCAGCTAATGAAAATTAAGTGGATACTTGTCAGCGAAGAAACATCCTTGTATGTTACTACAAATTCAGTTTTAGTGGCACTAAACATTACAGTAAACAGGGAGGAAAAGTTGTGCTGCCTCTCAATCAGCTTTATTATGGCCAGTGGTGCTTATGTCCAAGGATCAGGACACCACTGTGAGAAGCCTGTTGAGACACCCAGCTCAGAAGGACAGGAGTAGGCAGTGGGGGGAGGTTTGGGATGGGTGGAGCAAAATTCTCATGATAGTAAACCTTGGTCATCCAAGGGGTCCCTGGAGCTGGTTAGCTGAACAGGAGGGGAGTGAGGCTGAGTGGAGTGTGCTGTCTCAAGCTGCTGTGCTCGCCAACAAGGTGGGGCTGAAGGCACCTGTGCCTCCTCCTCCTCCTCAGGCTCAGTGAGTACAGTTGGTCCCCTTCTTATGAGCATAGGGTGGGTAGCAGAGGACACCCGGAGCTGAGTTTCTGCAACCTGACTGGAGCAAGGAACAGCTTCTGCTACCCCTGCACAGCTCTTGGCACCCATGGAGGAGCCACCTTGTCCTAGCCATGGTGCTGTGAGGACACGCCAGCTCTCAGGGCTGCTCTCCATTGTGTGCGGTGCCCAGGGCTTCCACTCTCTCACTCAGTCCTGCATGAAAAATTAATGTTGCTTACCAGATCAGCATCATCCAGCAGATTGGACTTTGTCAACTCAAGAGTGCTAAAATCTCTCTGAAGACAGCTGTCATACTTGCATCCTCAGCCTTGTCAGGTAGATGCTGCAGTCGAAGATAAAAGATTAAAAATAAATATGCTTGTGCAGTGTGGAGAAAGCAAAGAGCAGAAGAGCTGAGGAGAAGTTCTCAGAAGGAGATCACACTACTGAGATTTTCAGGAGAGACATCAGACTGAACCTGATTCTCCTGGGTGTGGGAAGGAGGGGGAAGAGCCAGAGTCAACTGATTTCAGATGTGTAGAAATGGTGGTAATAGGAACTCCCAAAACTGATAGTCAGAAATGGGCCTTGACAGTGCCTGTGTGATTGTGGCATTAGGACCTGTGGTGGCCCCAGAGATGGAATCTCAGAGATGGCCTCTGGCCATCCCTGTGTCAGCCCCAGGGTGCCTCTGGTTTTGAAGCTGGCCATGGTGTGAGTCACCACGACCATCCTATCTGGGTGTGAGGGGTAAGGAAAAAAAGGAGAGACCCATCTGATCCTCCTGCATGCTGGGAGGTGCCTGCAACAGGGAGGCTCTGCACTGGTGAGCCCTGGTCCCTACGTGGAAAGCTGCTCCCCAGCTCCATACACCACAGGAGGAGAGGTGATACTGCTGGCAGCAAACACTGTGAGCCACTATTTTGAAATTGAGAGTTGCTGTCATTCAGAATCAGGCTCTAAGCCTCAAGGCTGGATTGCTATGTCCAGCCCTGCAAAGGTGCTTTCACAGCATAAATAAGTATCATTCAGCATCTTTTCCTCCTTTGGAAGGAATTTTTTCTCCAATTTTCATTGTTTGAATATTTTTCATATTTTTCCTGTAATTCCTTTACCCTTTTGCTTCCCCAGCTACTTGGAGTATTTTGTTTACAGTGTAGCCATAGATACAGTCAACACATATTGTGAGAAAGTCTAGGTAATCCAAAATGGGCTTTTAAAGTGGATTCATTTGCTGCTTCTACATTAAAAGCACAAAATCCAGAGCTGCTTTGTCTGTCTTCAAAAGTATCACTCCACAGGAACTGCTAACACTGCCACATTGCCTGCTTCACTTTGTGGGGTTTCAGTAACACCTTAGGAGTTTCATCCCTGTTGTTCCTGCACACAATGTAAGAACTCTGCAAGCCTTTGTAGGAAATTGTGAGAATTGGGAGAACAAAGGTGGGAGGGTTCTTCCTTTTATGACTTCCACTAAAAGGCTTAGTGGGGACTTAAAACTCTCAAACTGTGGTATTTTCTCTGTAGTTTCCTTGGGGTATTTTGGTGTTTTGGCCCAGTCTTAAGTATCCAGCTATAAGCATTTCAAAATGACAGTCAGATACAGTACTAACGTCTCTGTACAAGGCACTATGGAGTTACCTGGGCAAGTCAGAGGGACAGCTTGTGTTTTAAATGTCCTAAAACCTGTGAAAATCAAGGTGCTGGATGTTTAGTCTAGGAGTTCTGTTGAGCACTGTGCTCCTTCCTACACAGTGTTAAATGAAATAAAGAGCAATTTCTAAAGGAAGTCCAACTGCAGAAGCTGTATAAAGAAAAAATAAGACTTTCAATGACAGTGAAACCTGATAGACTGTATTATTTCCTGCTGACACAGACAAGTCTTTTCTTGGCCATATTGGATAGACCCTGTGGAAAGAAATATAAGGTGAATACACATGAGTAATGTCAGAAGTTACATCAATGATGCGATAAAAACATTGTTCGATGTGGTTATTTTGAAGAAAACAATCTCTAAAATTTCTCATTGACAATCTGGGTTTTGCATCAAAGATTTTTCTGTGTCCCTTTTCTGGGAAAAAAAATTGAGCCAGAAAACAAAAAATTCAGCAAAATCCTCTACTTTTAGATTTATATTAAAAATTCAACCAAAAGAAAGGTGAAACAAAAACCTTTCTGTTTTTCCAAAAGAGAAATTATTTGATATAAGGATTTGATGAGCCCTAATTACTGGCTCCATGGATCTCCTGCTGATTTGGCCTGGTGTCAGAGAGCATTAGAGAAATAGCTGCCTCTCTTAAATTCCTTTAAGACTCTGAATAAGTTTTAAATATAAAACTTATAAATATTATATATGTCCCTCTGCACAGCACATGGTACCACACTGGGTCATTTAGATCATGTCATCTCTAGAGTTTGCCCTCCACTGTCCCCAAGCATTTTGTCCATGAACAGTGCTGGGCTGTCTGGCAGAAATGATCTCCAGAGGCTCAGTTTTAACTTCAGAAGATCAATCATCCAGCACTGCCTTGCTGTAAGTGCATGAACTCACACTGACTCACCAGAGCCTGCTCAGCAAAAGGTCTCACAATAACACATGCTGCCAGGAAATGCCTGTACTCTGTGATGGTTCATCCAGTGCTGCCCACCTACCTGTGGGATGGAGCTGGGCATAGAGGGCTTCCTCCGCTCCCACTTACTGTCATGTCACTTGTTTCCCATCACAGGGCCTTTCAGTATTACACAGATCAAGCAGTTTGAGATATGTAATCGCGGGCTTGTTTGATTTGAGGAAGGTGCCTGTGTGTGTTATAGGAACTTTTGCTTTATGTTTACTGACCCAAATCAATCCTAGCTTGCAAATTGAAAGAGATGGAGCCTGAAATCTGGCAAGCTGGTTTGATATGTTTTTTTTCCTTCCAAAGAGTCTGTGCTTTGCTTGGGTAAAAAGGTCTTGAGTAGTGACTTTTAGTCAGTAATTAAAAAATGTGATTGCTAGAAAAATGCAAAGATTTCAGTGGTGGAACCCTGGTCCTTTCCCTTCTGAAAACAACAGGCATAGTTCTGGGGCAGCAGTGCCCCACAAAAGGCAGTGTTCAGAGAGGCTTGTGATGAACACTGCTCATCCTCCTGAACAAGCACAGACCAGTCCCCTAAAGCCCCCCCCCCCCCCAACATATAATTGGTAACTGCTCAGTGCAAGGAGGTAGAGGAGGCTTCATCCCTGTGGGCTGGTCACATCCTTCCCATGCCCTCTCCCTCCATATCCTGAACTCATGGGGGATGTGAAATCAGGACCTTTGCAGCAGCCTCAGTGAAGTCCCCTGAGTTCCCTGCACCTTTGCCGCCTCACTTGCT
This sequence comes from Certhia americana, assembly GCA_018697195.1. Classification (NCBI taxonomy): domain Eukaryota; kingdom Metazoa; phylum Chordata; class Aves; order Passeriformes; family Certhiidae; genus Certhia; species Certhia americana. The sequence continues at coordinate 38,303,039 of CM031857.1, read as the reverse complement.
CTCATTTCTGCTTAAAGGTGTGGACATCTACTGACTGATGTTGTTGTCAGCATTCCAAAGGCTGCATTTGCAAGGTTTTGGGGAGATGTGATAAGTTACCACGTGTTATTCTTTAGAAATGTACAGTGCCCTTTTTGGTGGGCACTTGAGCAGATATTATGAAACTAGGTGCCCTCCAGGCCATGTTAAGGGAGGGGACACTTGGTTAAGGGATGTGTCTGGAGATCATGGTGCTCTGTCTGGCTCTGCTGCTGACTTGTGTGTAGCAAATAACTTCCCAGCTCACTCCCGTCTGCTCACCCACCTCACCCTGCTATCTGCCAGAAGCTACTTCAAATGCAGGAAAAAAGCAGATACTACACACAGCACAATGTAACACCTGCCTTTTTGTATGTGTCAGAAAGCTTGGTGCAGGTCCCCTGAAAATGCAGAGTTTTTTAAACAGCTCCCTCTGCTTCAAAATATCAAGCAAACCCAAATTAACTCAGAAAGTCATATTAACCACATAAAACATATACATATGCAGGGGATGTACTCTTGATTATCTGTTCAGCCTATCTGTCAGCAACACATCTGAAAGCAAAATGTGCTGCCAAGTCATGTATTCTAATGACCTGTGGACTTCCCCATTTCCCAGGAAGATGAATTTGGGTGTACGAGAATGGTTTCTAATAAGCACGCTGACAGCAAAGATGATGGTAAAAGGAAGTGATGGTAAAAGGAAGTGCAACTTACCTTTTTTTTGTTCCAAAGGAAAGTACAGTGACTCATGTGTCAGAAAGAACATGCTAACCCAAGACAGTCTGTGCTTTTTGCAGGGACCACCCAAGCCTCTGCCCCGTGAGGAACACCTAATGACAATTAATTACTCTTGCACACACATAGTCTGTGGACTTATACAAATAGGCATCAACATGTTTGTCCTTATGAAAACATGAATCTGTGATTTAAAAGCTATGCTGGAAAGTTAACTTGAAATATGAAATTGGATTTTCAGTGTCAGAGAGAGAAATTACAAGCTTTATTTTTAGGGGCTAAATTCAGTGACCTGATGATGCAATGGAATAGGTGGATTTTAAGGAAATATGTATTTCTCAGTTAAACTCTTTTCAAGCAATTAATTGGTACTCACACCAGAATGAAAGTTTTCACATCTGGAGCTATCTGGGAAGAGCTTTTACCTATAGGTAAGCCTGAAACTGAGGGGTATACAGGCCACAATAGAGTACTATGTGCCCATGGACTTCTGTAGAAGAAACAGCATGATGAAAATAATGTGACTGGAAGATCTCATAAATCATCCTTCCTCACTTAACTGTAAAATTAGAGTTCTCAGTTCTCTCTGCCCTTCACAGCCTCCCAAGGTATCACAGTTTGTACAGGCATTATTTTCTCACTGGAACACACAGGTATTTCTCAGATGGCATTGTCCTTGGTGCCTCTGGGGCCATTGCACTTCTGCCCAAGTGCAGAAAGGCAGAAGATGATCTGTGTTTCACTGCTTAGTTTCTTGGCATTGCTCATGGCTGAAACAGGGACAATGTGTGCTGGCTCTGCAAGGGCTGCACGTACACGTGCCTGCTTCTCACTGTGCACCCCTTCGGTCATGGAATCACAGAATCATTAAGGTTGGAAAAGACCTCTAAGATCAAATGTACAGGGCTAAATATAGGGCAGCTGCCCTTATTTTAAAGTGATCTATTCTTTTATGAACTGTGTTCAAAGCTATTCTTCTTCAGGGCATCTGCATCTTACTTGAGGGCATATGTTCCAAGTCCAAGCTTTCCAGCTCATGGGACTGACATCGCTGTTTTCTGTGTGCAGGGTGGAATTTGTGTGTACAACCACAGCAGAGAAGTAGATCAAGCAGACAGAGCCATGAACCTCTTTCCTTCGGTAGGCCCAAAGGGCTGGAGAGCAAATGGAAATATCACTTTAAATATTCAAGGAAAAGGAAATAGAGATACAACTCTTAGAGTAGTGTTGAGTGGACTGTATGTTTTATAAGAGATCTTTCAGGACACAAACAACAAGGGCTTGATATATTAACATACATCTTTGAGAAATTATCTGGCAGTACATCATGGGCCAGACCCTTGGCTGACATAACCTGAAATGGCTCCGGTGAATTCATTCTCAGTTTTCATCAAGTTAACATCTAGCATTTCTAATTATACACATCTCTGGTCAGTACAAACCTACATGAGCTTAGGATGCCTTGATCTTGTGTGCCATTACAATGTGTTCATGGACTTCTGGACTCTACAGGTGTCAAAAATGGTGTTTTGGGTAATATATGCCAAAATCAGGAGAACAAAAACCTGCAGTGCTAATAGGCACAAGGGCAGATTTCGTGGCTGTATTTGTCTCTGCTCTCTACAAGTATTTTAGATCTGTCTGGCAGAGCTAGATTGGAGTAGAGCTGGAGCAAAGAGGCTTTACCAGCTACAGCTCTGGCTACCTCCCTCCCTCATCACACATGTAAGAGGAAGGGAGGAAGCAGTGCTTGAAAAATGCTGATGGCAGGGGTGGTGATGGCAGGGAGATTCACCATTTAAAGCCTATTTGCCTGCAATTCTGCACAGCTTCATTGAGTAAAAAAAGCCCAGAGGAGCTTTCTGAACTAAGCATTGCTTACCTGTCTGTTGCCTGTTGCCTTTCAAGCAATTCAATTATTTCTATGTCATCATCTAATGATTTCTTTTTCTTTTTTTTTTTGTCTCTGCTTCTTTCAGCTCCAAGGCTCCTTGAAGAGAAAGCTGGTGGTAAATCTGTCGCCCGTCAACAAGAGGCCCAATGGTGTTTCAGAGAGCTCTTTCCTTGACATTAAGAGGATAAGGGTGGGTGACAATATCTCAGTGGGGCAAGGTGGACAACATGTTAACAACTGCCAAAGCCAGTCAATGTCAGGAGCTATGACTGTGGGGCAAGGATCACAAAGAAAGGCCAGCAGCCTAGCAAACAATACCCATGCTAGTGGGAATGACATGTTTAATATGACTTTGAAAGAGGTAAAGAAAGAACCAGGAGAAACAATGTCCTGCAGCAAACACTTAGATGGTCAGACATCCCATGAGAATATGTTCCCTAACAGATATGGGGAAGACTCATGGGACCAAATGGACCTTGAGCTTCAGGAACTGTTTAACGAACTGACTAACATATCAGTGCCACCAATGAGTGATGTTGAGCTAGAGAATATGATAAATGCCACGATAAAACAAGATGAGCCATTCAACATTGACCTTGGGCAGCAGAGCCAAAGGGGCCCTGTGAGATCTCTGCAGATGGATAAGATGGTGATAAAAAGTGAGTATGCAGCAGGCATGAATCAGGCTCCTGTGGGATCCCCACAGATGAGGCCTTCTTCTACAGGTTCAGCCTTCACTATGGCTACCACTGCCATGTCTGCCTCTTCACCCATCCCCTCGGTGCCTCAAACACAGGTGTCGCAGGTTTCTTCTGCGTCCAGTCGGCCGTTGCCTAACTGGCAGGAGGTGTCTCATGCACAGCAGCTCAAACAGATTGCAGCCAATCGGCAGCAGCATGCCTTGATTCAGCAGCAACAGCAGCAGCAGAACCAGACAGCCAACTGGTCCGCTCTGTCTCCATCAGGACCTTCCCCTGGACCCTTTGTACAAGAGAAAATCCCCAGTCCCTCTTTTCGCCAGCAGCAGTTCAGCCCACAAAGCTCAGCAATGCTTGGGGTGCCAGTGAATGGAAACCAGACAAAAGGGATGAACAACTATGTTTATAAACCAACCACTCCCCAGAGCAATCCCATGGACATAATCATGCAACAGAAGCCTCAGGACCTCAACAGAAACTTTATCAACAGTGCTCAGCCACCTCTAGAGCAGCATCATGGCAACACAAAGCCTTTATTTCACTTTAACTCAGAGCAAACAAACCAGCAGATGCCTTCGGTTTTGGGTTCCCAAAACAAGCCTGCCCTTCTGCACTACACCCAGCAGGCACAGGGTTCAGCTCCCGTGCAGCAGCCACAGCAACAGCAGCAACAACAGCCGCAGCCGCAAACTGCTCAGCCTCTCCCAAACCAGTCTCTCCAGAGGCCACCTAATGTAACCCTAGCAATGCAGCAAAAAATGATGCTTCAGAAAATGCAGCAAAGCCAGCAAATCTCAGGTTTGCAGTATCCAGTCCCTCCGCAGCACAGACAGGTAAGACAAGTTCCTCCTTCTTTGTTACAGAATTGTTCTAGTTCAGATAATAAAAAGGCTTTTCCAGCCTTTTAGGCTCATTCCTGCAGGAGATGTGTTCTGGTGGCACTTAATAACCCTCTCAGCATGCACTTCTGCAGAGCTGGTGATGAAACGTTTAGCACCTATTCAGGTGTATCATGGATGCACATTTAGAAAAATTTCAAGAAGCACATGCTCATAACACCTTTCTCTTCATGCAATGGGATGAATGTGTCACTGCTTTATGTTATGTAGATACTTGTCAGAAAGGTGAGATAGTAAGGCAGATGCAAATGTATTTTGGACTCCTGTCTAAGTTTTCTAGCTTACAAAAATTTAGGCTCTTTTGAAAGTCAAAATTTTAATGAATTCCTATGTTATCTTAGATAATGTGTTTTACAATGTTAATTTTTATGCCATCATTTTTCTCAGGGAGGCAGGGTTAGGAAATTCTTTTTTTAGATATCTTTTGACTGATATGACAAAAAATACTGTTTGCACATTTGCTATTGCTTTGGCAAAGAAAAACTAAGATTTATCTGTGAGCTTTACAAACACCCATCACACTTCTGGGAATATTCTGTGGATAAAATACATACTTAGAGATGAAGGAGAAGGTTGCCACAGATATGTCTACAATTATATTCCATGTGGCCAGCTCCCACTGTGTTATCATGAGACTGTGCTCTGACAAGATCTGCTGTTGTAGCTTAGTTGTCCTACGCCAAGTCCCTGTGCAGCCAGGTCTCAGATCCCAAGTTTCAGACCTGCCAATCAAAGTGAGGCTGTGCAAACTTGATTCCTAGAGTCTGGAAACCAGGTGCAAAACAAGTAAAAACATACTTGACCTTGGAATGTTTAGGCAACTCTGAGTAGTTTAGGTGGGATTTTGTCTCAACATATTTGAAGGTTTGGAATTGCAGTATAGGTGTGGAGATCATCTGTAGATGTGAAAAAAAGCTATGAGAAGCTACTTAAAAAATAAGGAAAGCCTAAGTTTTCCAGAGACTCCCAGAAAGTAGCACTGTGAATGAATTATTCCAAGCTGGAGTTTCTTCACCAAACTGGGTGAACAGGCTGATGCTTTAAAAAGAATAAATACAGTTTTACAGCCTGCACACATTTCTCCTTTTAACTCTTTTAAATTTCCTGACCAGCTAACCATTACTTGCTCCAAGTCCTTTAGTAAGAGATTCCAGGTGAAACCTATGGGCAGGTTTGAGAAATTGGTTTGTTGCAAGATGCTGTAGAATAGTGTTTGCAGGATGCAAGCACAGTTTTGCTGTTTTACAGGAGGTGTCTGCAAGCTGTTCCTCTTCTTCAGCCACTGTGTGCTCTTTTCTTAGGTACATTTCCCCATTTTCTTAATAGGCTGGCAGACAGATGAATTTTAACAGTTCCTTCATTTGGCCACGATGAACCTTCCAGCAACCTGTCATCACAGGCGAGACAGGCAAGACTTCTGTAAACACTATTTTTTTGAAAAAAATTAGCCAAGGTCACATTCTGGAAAGTCATAAAAACTTGAGAGGAACTCTGCTTGAGGTAATGTTAACTACCTGCTCTATGTCCTCTTGGCCTGCTACTTGGGACTTGGGACAACAAGATGGGACTTGGCACCCCAGCCCTAGTAGTACTTGCAAGATTTACCATGAGGGTAGTGGCGTTACTCACCTGTGCAGCCACAAGATCTTTGGTTTAGGAAACTTGTCCTAAGTGAACTTTGCTGAGTGCCAAACTTTAGATATTACACCAAGGAAAGGGTTCTGCCTATCAGCACAGACTTCTTTCTGCAAACTCATTTTCTAAAGTTTCTTGTCATCTGACACTTCCCTCAGCTGTTTCTGCAAGATGTGGCTACCTGACCCACAGCACAGTTGAGAAACTTGGAAGCTTTTTGGACACAGATTATGGGGCTTTTGCAGTAAGGATGCCATTTTTTCTATGCTCTAGAGAAATAACTGGATTTTTTTAGAGATCCTTAGGAGTTGTTCCAAAGTGCTGATGAAGTTCACAACATCAATTATGTCTCTCTCAGTTAGAGTATTTTGTAGTTGCTGGAACAATATTTAGAAATACAATTGGTCCATAAATTACAGGGGTTTTAAAAGGTTTGAACATAACTGTTTACCTGGAAATATTTATGAGTTCTGTGGACCCTTTAGCACCTGCCTGCACTGCTGTAAGATACCACCAACCCCTTGGACAGAGCCTGCTTGCCACATAAATCTGGATATTAAATCAGAGAGGGAGGAGAAACCGCTAGTATTATCCTCCAGTAAAGACAACAGAGGTCAAAGCGACCTTGTGGGTTGACTGCTGCTCATTTTAGCAATGGGGACATCACCTCATTTAAGCTGCAGTCTGCTTTCCTGGAGGATCATCTCCCACCTCTGAGGATTTCTACACATCATTAAAAGTAATGCATGATTAATTACCAGCATTTACTAATTAACTTAATGATTAATATTTATTTTACTCATGCTCTATTTCTGCATGAGAAATCAAGACTTGATTCTGCTTGGTATCATTCAACTCCTCCTCAGATCATTATAAGGCCATCTCACAACTCACTGCAATGCTTTGTAGCTGGTAATGTGAGGGCACATTCAAAAAGGACTGCTGTGACAGTGCCATCAGAAATCACTGACTGGAATACTGTAAGTTCACATTTCTAGCAGAACTAGCTCACCCTCTGGATTTTTGCTCCCCAAGCTTTAAGATCCCCAAAACCCATCTGAGCTTGGTTTTATCAGTCTGAACTGGTTAACTGGAAATGTAAGGCTTAGAATTTCTCTGCTTGTCATATTCCCTTTGTGTCAAATCAAAACAAACTTACAGAGGGATTTGCTAATTAGATGTCTTTTGCCTCTAGGGAAAAGTCATAAAAATGATGGAAATCATCTTGGTTTTCTGGAAGGTTGATATGAATGAAGTGTTTGTTTGCCTCTCTCCTTTATTCTCCATTGTTCTGGGAAAGATTCCTTTCTATTGTCTGTCTGAATGCAACATACACATAGTCATGAAAAAACTCATAGAATTCAACACTTTCTTAATTTAGGAAATAATTAGAAGAAGCTCCAAATTCTATACAGGTTTAATCAGGTTTCGGATACTTCTACAGAAACTCAGTTGAAAATCTGTAACTGGGTAGAAATCTGACTTTTCCCTTTTGAAGGAACGTAGTCCAGTGAGTGAGAGATGCTTCTGAAGTACGACTCAAGATTTTTGAATGGAAGATTGGATGTTTTTGACTAGTCCAAGAAATTACACACACATTTTCAATTTTTGATCAGCCATTATACTTGTTTAATAAAATCTATTTGTTTTCTGTGAAGAAGTAAAAAAAAACAAAAAAACAACCAAACCCTAAAACAACAACAAAAAAAGCTTCTATCTACTAAATAAAATATTATTCATCCCCTTCTGGTTTTGACTTAAAGCCAAATTAAACTCAAGGATTTCAAGCTGAATTTTTCTCCAATTGTTTTTATTCAACTTCATTTGCTCAAGGGAAGGGAGAATAGAAGGCTGAGCTCATGAGAACAGGAACCCTAACAGAGCAAGGCCACTCCATCTGCTACATGTGGGCATGTGTCCTATTTAGTCTTGGCTTTGGAGGCAAGGATAACACAAGGGATCGTGAGAGCTTCACCCCCCACTTTACATGCACAAGCTGTAGTCCATATTTTTACGGCTCTGGAAACATCAACGTAGATACAACCCACAGCAGTGTTTGCTTGTGGAAAACTCAGGGCCTGGTTAAGTACTTGTTCCTTAAGAGTTGCTTTGAGGATGGGATCACCTTCTCCTTTTTCACGCCTCTATACTCTTTTTCAATAACCCACGAATTGCAATTAGTCACAGTTTAAGGGGTGCTGATGGTATTTGCCCTTACTTGTCCTAACTGGAGCATGCCTGAGATCATTTTCTTTACCAGAGCTTAACAGGCTCCTTTTAAGTCCAACCAGTCTTCCTTCCTACTGAATACTGAGCATAATTCCCCTTCTCCAGTACCAGCTCCTAGCTTGTTTTCTCTGTAGGGCCACTGATCAGCACTGCACCAAGGCATGTGCCCCCACAGAGGAACTCCGGGTGCTGATGTGACCCCCAGCTTGCAACCCATTCCACTACACTAACCCTTTCAATACGCAGAACTTAACAGGTATTCATCATCTGAAGTATCTCCAAGGGACAGAGAGGGTATTTCAACTGATTTGGCATCTCTGCAGAGATCCTGAAACAGATTCTCCTCTCATTTTAACCAGGGTAAACCCAAGGAAATTTGATTTATTTTAAGGAGAGTGTAATTGAACTCACCACAGCACAGTAAGATGAAGGATATGACCTTCTACCTTTTTTTTTTTTTTTTTTTAAAGCATGGGCACCATGTAGATTCAATAAAAATTATATGTTAAATTCTCAGATAGGGTGCTATGTAAGGAAGAAGCACCAGGACCAAAAGAACTAATGTCTTTTTTGAAAGTGCATATATAACAAAATCTCTTATTAGCATTCACTGCTGAGTAGTAACTCACATTTCTAATTTAGCCCCTGAAATTTCTCAAAGAAAATGTGGTTTCTTTATCAAAAGAGTATTTTCCTAAACCTCTGTGTTTACCACTATGGAAGAACATAAAAGAAGATCATAAAAGAAGAACACATTTTGGTGAGGCAACATCTGTCTTTTCAAGTGTAAAGGAAGTATTTTACAAATATCTGTGAAATGAAGAGAGAAAACCTAGAGTACCTTTTGGTAATTGGTACAAACCAGGACTTGAATTTGACTTAGATCATAAATAACAACGATTCCAGGCTTTTGGAATCTGTAATAATAGAAACTATTCCATAGTGTAAGAAAATAACAATGTGACCTTTCTCCCAAAGCTCTCTATAAAAATAATATTTGGATGACAGCTTTTCTTGATAGCTCCATTTTGGTCACATTCCCTCTTACAAGGACTTCTGAATTAGATATTCTGGATAAAAACTTGAGTACGTCCCAATAACCACCATCAATTGCAGGGTCATAGCTCTATTTATGAGCATGAAACCAGAGAGAAAATGTCATAAGTTGCTGTATTGTCATTCTGGACAGTTTTCTTGGTGGTGCCTTATATCATTTATGCTCAGTATGCTGAATAAAATACATACACAGTCCCACTGTGGACAGTCAGTCCCTGAGGATATTGTAATTCAAGGTCTCAGAGACACTCCAAGTTCCATTAGGTTTCTTGAACTCTTTGCATAAAGCATTTACGCTGGAAGAATAGTAGGTTTCTATCCACGGTCAAATGCTTCTTGGTTGGGGCATTTGGGGGCTAGATGAGATAGTTCCTGGGGTCTCTTTTTAGCTGCCTTTTGAAGTGACTTCCATGAAGGTAACAATGAAAAACATCATTGAGCTTCCCTGGATGAGTTATTTGCTTATGCCAGTGCACTTGAAGTCTCATTCATTATCTAGTAACATTGTGAAAGTGCCTGGGAGGGTCATTGAGAGGGCAAAATGTGTAGAACTGAATAATCTCAGATTAAAAATAGCACCTGTTTCAAAAGGACAGCATTGATCTGGCTTCTGTAAGATCAAAGATATAAAGAATTGAGAATTTGGAAAGAATCTGATAGATATGAACTTCTGCCTACCTGCAGGTCTCGAGATGTTGATTTGAGAACTGCAGTGGTCCAAGAGACCCTTCACAACTCAGTCAGTTGTCTCAGATGTGTGTGGGGGAAAACTGCTGTTGGAGACAGAGGGCACAGTAAGATTGTTAGCTGCTTCAGCCCTCTGGTAGTACTCCATCACCACCTGGAAGGCATGGGCTAGGGAAGGAAAGCAGAAGGACAGCCAATGGACTGTGTACCTAGAAGAGGATGATGGCTGCAAGGAACAAATGGCAACGAAGACCCACAGTGCTGGGGGCTGAGATCACAGTTTACAGGCCTGGGGTGGTAGGGTGAAGGGAGGAATCATCATCAAAAACAGGACATGAGTTCGTGCTTATTAGATTAAATGGAAAGGAAGTGTAACAGGACATGTCTGAGATAAGGAACTGTGAAGATGTCATGCTGACCAGAAGAAAAGGGGCTAAGGGTGCTTCAGGTCTAGTTCTCTGCTAAGGAGCAAGTTAGTCTTGACCTGTGAACTTGTCCATAAAGTTATGATTGCTTCTTACCTGATTGAAGTGAGGATTCCTGCTATTGCTGTGCGTGCATCTGAGGCCAGAGTCAAGCCCTGAGTCAACTTCCTGCAGGGATTTTGGAAAGGCAGCCTGGAAAAACAATATAATTCCACAACCATTTGGAGCTGGCATGGTGAAAAACTCTTTCCTGTAAGTTTTTACTTGTTTGTAGGCAATTTATGAATACCTCAAGAAGTCAAGGAACAAAAAAAAATTAACAAGCCCCAGTTCTCCCTAGAGTCTTCCTATTATTTTAATTCCCCAAAGTGCTCAAGAGTGCTTAGTCCCAGTAATTTGTCTCTCTAGGGGTTCAAAATGAAGGAATATTTTAATGGCAAATATTTATTCCTCCACTCAGCCACTTTTACTGCTGGTGTTTTTATGGTTGAGACCTGCCCCAGGCCACAGATGACTGTTGTTAAGACAGCAACAGACCTAGTAATGTTCCTTTAATGTGAGTTTTCACGGGTGAATTTACCATTTGAATGTGATGCTGTTCCAGAAAATCAGCCAGATGCTCCAACAGAACTATTCCAGAACCATCTGCCCGCTTCATTTTCTGCATGCCTGTTTCTGGTAATGTACACACACAGTGTAAGAGACAGTTTTTGCCCTGAAGAATTTATAATCTAAATAAGCAAGCCAGCCAAACCTTGAGATGAAGGAAATGTTACTGTATATTTTATATGTCCTTATGTATTTGGGGAAAGAAAGAAAGAAGGAAGATGTCATTCAAAGCTGTTACGACCAACCCACTGGAGCTGTTAGATACAGTTACCATTGCAGAAAAATCCTCTGACAATCTGGAGTTGAACCAGACACAGGGAATCAGTAGAAAACACAGGAATTGAGTAAAAGGAAGAATATTTATCTCTCTCTTTCATACCAGATACCTGTATTTCATGCTAACCTCCTAAGCCACCTATGTAACCAGCGAGGAAGGCACACTCAGAATACCCAAGTATCCTTACACAGTGGGGAATAACCTCTGCTGAAGACTCTCAACACCCGTGAACCCAGCTCTGTTGCTCTGCCCAAAAGATGTGTGCAGACTGAAACTTACTTTCACACATTCAGTTGTGTGGCAATATGTCAAAAGAAGGGGAGGACAGAGGCTCTGGACTCTCTAACATGAGGTTTCACAGGGTGAGAGAGCTGATCTAAAGGCTAGAAGCTTCAGAAAGGGACAAGAAGTCCTTCCCCACCAAAGCCTTCTGTCCACTTCTTTCTCTGGCACCAGCTGTGGCACTTGTCTGAGCTCTTCCAAAGCCAGCAGAGAACTATCCTTTTTCTCTCTTATGTAGTGTAGGTTTTTTTTCAGCTTGTGGGGTCAGGCAAAGCCAACACCAGCATGAGAGAAGTGGCAGGAGCACAGAGGTGGAGGCCAGAAGCAGAGATGGGACTGCTTCTGCCACCAACATGAGCTGTTGAACTCACCCCAGGTTGCTGATGGTGGAGAACCTCACCTAAGGGGGTGTCTGGGGAAGGAGTGGCAGGTGACCAGCTGGCTGCAAGAGGGAGACTGGGCATGGAAGGACAGGACAGGGAGAGTCAGGGAGAAGAAAGTTTAGAGCTAGGGAAAGAAACAGCCAGATGGAACTGGATCCAGAGTAGGGCAATTGGATGCGATAGACAGAGCTGTAAGAGCAGGTGGTGAAGGAGTGGAATGCAGGAAGAGTGATGGTCTGAGGGTAGGAAGCGTGGAAGGCAGTAATACTGAGTGTAAATTTGGCTTGGGTGAGAGGGAATGAGTGAGAAGGATTGGGAGCTCAGGAGAAAGCTGGGAGTGAGTCTGGGTTCAGGTAGAGGAAGATGGGACATTCAAGGGAAATAGTGTGGGAGAAAATGGAGCAGAATGGGAGCTACTGATACACAGGGGACAAGAAATTAGAGTCTTTGCAATGGGGAAGTAGAAAATTGGTAGCACTTAAAAACTGTTTCTGTATCCTATGCCAGGTATAAGTGAAGGAGCATAAGGGCTTTATGTCCAGTAGCTCCCAAAGCGTCTGCAGGAAGTCTTCAGGACAGGGCAGGAAACGCAGCCCTGAGCCCTTCAAATTGCCACGCTACACGTTTCAGGCCATGCTGTTCATCCTGTCAGTCAGGGAGATAGAATAAGCAGCATATTTTCCCCACCGGGAAGCAACTAATACAACCCTTTCTCTGGTTTTCTTCCTTTGGGGGACCCTGCAGCTCCTCCACCATCTCCAGCTGCACTCCAGCTGCAAATGTAACCAAGTTATAGAGCAGAACAGAGCAGAATGCATAGAACAGTTTAGTTGGAAGGGAGCTGCAATGATCATGTAGTCCAATTGCCTCACCAAATCAGGACTGACCAAAATTTTTATAAGGTTCAAATGCCTCTGAAACACTGCCAGGCTTGGGGCATCAACTACCTCTCTGAGAAGGCTGTTTCAGGGTTTAAAGTTTATTCCTACCTTGCCAAATATATACACAAGGAAGAATGATGGAGATTGGCCTTCTCAGGACTTCATAAGAAGCTGTGTAATCCACCTTGGTCAAAAAGTTCCCCATGATTGACTGATGCCAAAATATTTGCAATTACCAAGGTGTGAAAATGAGGAAAGATGGTATTTTTGTGGCTCCAATTTGTTACGTAACTTGTAAGAGGGAGAGGGACTGTGAGGGCTTTCTGTAATTCTGTGAAGATGGTTTAGATGTACTCTCACAGACTTTTCTTTTTCCAGTCTTTTCTATAATTTGCAGTGGTTGCAAGCAGGGCCACAGCCCGGCTCCAACTGAGTGATGAATTACTAAAGGATTTAGAGCTTTGGTTCTAGTTAGAAAAGCATCCAACTTTATCCATTGCAGAAGTAGGTTTCTCCAAAGGACTGTTAACTGCAATCCCAGCTAAAGCAGGTTTTGCTGGGGTGACTCCAGTCTTGTCTGGTTTCATCTAGAATGGGGAAAAAAAAAATTACTTTTTTCTTTCCTACTGGAACTGGTAAAAGACATGGGAAGGCAGAGGGATTAGCAGAAGTATTGGGAGCTTCACAGCCTAAGTGCAAAACAGAGTGGGAGGAGGGAGGGTGGGAGCAAATTCTGGCTATCCATCCTTAATCCAAAGCCGCCTGCTCCTTCCCAGGCTGTACTTCACTGTCATACACTTGCAAATTCACTCCAGGAATGAAAACAGACTAACTTTAAGCTTGTTCCCAAAGCTGCAAATTTGTCCCTGCTGGGTGTTAATTTAACTGCTTCCAGGGCACCAGGATGTCTACTGGTGTTCACTGGGCTTGCTTTCTCCTTTTTTTTTTTACACATCTGGTGTTGTGAAAACTTCCAAGGCACCACACAGAAGAGTGATGAACTGACCACTTTTAACCCTTTCTGCAACACGTTAAGTATGCTACCTGTCTCTCTTCACTTTCTGCCTACAGCAGACTCCAAGGGCCTCGTTATGCATGAGATCCATAAACACTATAGTGGGTGTTACGAGTATTTCACAGGCTGAGAACTGAGGCTTTCTTCAGCTTCATCATTCTCTGTTATTCCTGTGAACAAACCTGGCTTAGACAGTAATAACTGGACTACAAAAATTTCCAGCAGGAAGAAATGCATTTCGGGCAGGGAGAGTTTTTTTCCAAAATATTTCTTTTTTCCGTTTGCTTTTATCTAGCGTTCCCACCTCTCAACAGGGAGGGCATTCAGTGCAATAGTTTCACTCACATTATGGCAAGTGGTGGCCTTTTCCTGTTGGTTTTTGATTGCTGCCATTTGTACACTAATGGCATTAACTGTTTATTTGCTGCATCAACTGAACCAGAGCAAATCCAGAACAATCTGGGTGTCTCATTTCCAGGCTTAGCTGTTGAACCCTACCTGACTTTTGCTGCTTGGTTTGCTTTCTGTCGAACAAGTTGTTTGCATGACCAACTCACATGTTTCACTAACATATTCCTAGCAACAGCATACAAACTGGCTTTTTTTATATTTGGCAAGGGCTTTCTGAAAAAAAAAGCCAAAGGTACTCTTCCATTTTGGCTTGTTGTGCAATGCCAGCCTCATGGCACAAGGAGCATGAAAACTCCTCTTTTGCTGTCTTCCTCTCAGCCCTGTCATTACTGTGAATCCTGCAACTCTCATCCTGCGTTTCCAGCCCACTGACTGTCCCTTCTCAGCCCTGCTTCCTCTTCAGCACCCAGCTCTGGGGAGCTGAAACAGCATCAAGAAATATCTCACAGCCATGTGGGCTGCTGAACACAGTGAGAAAGCAGCAGCATCCATCATGCCTATGCAGGAGACCCAAGTGTGCCACAGTCCTTGATTTTGACATCTTCTCATCTTCACGTAGGGCTTTCACTGCTGAGTTTATTTTTAAGAGAAGTAAATAACTCTTGGTCCACAAATTACAGGCTTCCTTGGTAAACATGACAGCTAGTTTGTGGGCTAAGTACAGCTGTGTTGTCAAAATCTTGTTTCATATTTGAAATGCTATCAAGGCCACCCATCCTCTTCAGATGCACTTCTTGGTGGGCCAACTCCAGGGCCCCGGGCAGCACTGGAGCCATTTTTCATAAATGTTTTCTATAGACATATATACACAATGTATTAAAGAAAAAAAAAAACCAAAACCCACAGGTTTTTAATCCTCCAGAAATTCTACCTGGAGTGTTGGACTCACCATCTGAAAATACTAAGGAAATTGGGTTTTTGGAGGTATAAACATTAATCTCCTTATTAAAGCCTGATACTTTTAAAGCTGCAAAATAGGAATTATATATCCATAGCCAAATTGTTTATGCAGATCTAGGGAATGTTCATCCAAAAACCATATAGCTTTAACATATCCACCTCTGTTTTTCTTCTGACAAGTTTTCCTATGAGTGCACCTAGTAACCACTTTTGACATTGGCCATCAGTAAATTTAGGCTGGAAATTAACAGCACATTCCCAATTGTTTGGCTTTCCTGAGGAGAGTGCTGGTGGCCAAAAATCTTACTGCTTTTAAGGTAAAATTTAGAATAAATGTTAGATATGTCATAGCAAAGCACTCAGTTTAAAAATGGAATTCTTTTCTACTCCTCTGCTTTCACAACAAAACACAAACTAGTCCTCTGACTAGCACCTCATATGTCCCTTTCTATGTTGGAGCCAAGTGGGGATCTGTGGAGACCACCTTTAAGTGAAGAGGAGCAGATGCCCCATGGCTAGGGATGCCAGATAGACTTACAGGCATTTATTTGTACTAATCATTTAAATATACAGTCCATTGTGAGGATATCTTCCCTCTCTTCCTCCAAAAGAATCCAAATCAAATCGAAAGCTAGTCAGTTGATACAATAATTGTACATAAATTTGCACATAGAACATTAATTAAAGTCAAGCTGTGGATAAATTAAACAAGCTAAAAGAACTTTGGACATCTGTGTGAAGATCACTGTGTTGATACCAGGGAAAACAGAAATGTTTGGACTGTTTGTTCAAATGGGCACAATGTTAATGAATCATTTTAATCACCTTCATTATTCTCTTTTAAACAGAGGAGACTACTATACAAAACCAACCCTGACAAAAACAACATATAAAACCCAGAGGCAGTTGTGAGACTGCTAATTAGATAACTTTGTCTTGATATTTGTGTTTGAGCCTATGGATCTGGAGAACATAGTGTGTTACTGTCAGGGCAAGAAGCAAACAAATAGCTGCTGTCCCATGTCCTCTCAAATGATGTTTCCAAGGTCCTTTTTGGTCTCTCTGGCCTCCAGGGTAAATATTTGGGATAGTCATTATTGTGCTTTTCCCAAATCCTTCTTACATCTCTGGCCTTTTTGTGGCAACAAAACAATGCAGGAGGTGGAATTATGCTATAAATGTTAATTAACCAAAAAAAAGAACCAAAACAAAACCACAGAATGTCCAATTTTTGGGTTATTTTAGCCATGCAAATGGTACAAACAAATACTAAACCAAATTGAGTTAATGCACAAATATCAGTAGGAACAGAGCTAGTAGTGATAGCAGAAGTAATGAAATTATGTAATATATGCTAATTGTTTTCTACATACTAATTCATCCATAAAGCTTCTGTGAAGTGAATAACTATTAACTGTTCCTTAAAAGTTAAAAATTGAGATGGTAAGATCAACAATTTTTTCTAACAAAGCTGGTGAAGTGAAAGCATTTGCTATAGATGTGGTGCTTCTAAAAAGGTGTCTTCATACTAGGTGGCTGAGTTGAGGACAGATGAAGTAGATCAGTATTTATGAAAACAGGCCATCAATTTAAATGCATAAGTATGGCTTTAATTTTAGTCTTCAAAATAGGGTTGGATTCAGAATTAGCATAAACTTTACAGGTTTTGTAAAAATTTTTCAAATTAAAATGTTTTGACCAAGCAGTCCCCTGTTAAAACTTCAGAACAGGCAAAGATTTCTACAAATGTCAAAGTATTTTGAGGAAACCTCCTTTGAAAAAGATTTAAAGTGGTCAGAATTTAATTTCATCAATATTTAAATATGTATGACTTAAACAACTTTAAAAATTCATAGGTTTACTTTCTATGCTGAGGAAGGCTGTATCTGTTGATATTTTTGTATGATGGAAATGAGCTCATGTACATTACAGTAGAACCTTAGCACTTCACAAAATGACAAATAAGTGCAAGGTAAGAGCTACACTTCAAATGTAGAGCACAGGCAAAATTGATTTCACACCAAGGCTTCTGAATTTGCATCTCAGCTACTTCATATATGTCTATTTACACAAAGGTGAATGTATTTTCATGTATGATGATGAAGAGGGCAACTCTGTCCTTACTGAAATGTTAATCAAAATGTTGTTCATAATTACTATATTCCATAAGCAACAGTTTTTAAAAAAAGGTATTTAAATATTTTAATTTTCTAGCTAATGCTTTCAAATATTGGGAGGAAATCAGGTTTTTATGCTTTGTTCAGATGCAGGTCTGTCTATTGTCTGCCATTGGTTCAGGGTATTACTGAGTTCCTGTGAGAAGAATCCTGTAATGAATGAGAAGGAAACAAAGTCTGTACCCACCTCAAATTCCATCCCAAACTGCTCAAAACTGGGGAGGGAATTTGAGCAATGCAAGGGCAGGAGTCCGAGAGTTGGAAGTGGGAAGTATGCACACAAACACACATGTACATACATATACATACAGGATAATGCCTCCTGCACCTCTAGGTATTTGCATTCCAAAAACAACTGGTGTGTCCATCTCAGGCAACATCTGGCAGGGAAGAAATCTCTTCCAGCAATTAATCTGACACTTTTCAGACAATGAGTATGAGAGAGGGCATATGGACAGAGATCATGAGTGACATGGGGAAGACAAACTGGGAAGAAATAATCACTGTCTCCCAGTAGGAAAGTTGTAGGCAGCTATTGATATCATCAGGCAGCAAAACAAGCAGGAGGAAGGCATTTTACCTCTAATATCAGGGAGCACTTCCTGTAGGCATCTTTGCGACACAACATTGTGGACACCAAAAGTCAGCATGGATTGAAACCTGGAGTTGGGCAAAGTCAGGAGAAATATCTACAGAGGGCAACCAGAGAGTATAATATAGAGGCAAAGCTGCACTCAAAATGCCTACATGGCAGCATCTGGAAGATATACTGGACACAGTGCCAGCATATAGTGGCTCTGTTCCCATAGCCCATCCTTGAACATCTCTTGTTCGCTCTGATGGTGACCACTATAATGTACAGTTCTGTTTGGAGCCACAGAAATAAGGCTGCTTGATCATAGCAGAAAAGATTACTGATACAAAGTATGCCAGAAATGGTGCCTGGTTTGGGGGAAATTCATCTTAGTAATGTCTCCCCCAAAGAAGTTTGCAATCACCAAAGAAGTTTGCAATCACCTGACCTACAGACCCTTGTTATGGCACTATTTTTTTTGCTTGATTGTTCTCGAGTTTACCTGGCCCAGACCTTGTGAAAGTGGATGTAATGTTTGCTTTTCAGCTCTGGAGCAGGCACGGCGATGTGATCAGGAGCTGTGACTCTTGAAAAGTTAGCAGCTCTAGGAGAGCTTAGCAGCCCCAGAAGTTCCTACTGCTGTATGTGCTCTTTCTGCTGCTGTCTTCAGGGCAAGTTTAATGTCTGCTTTCATGGGGTGACACAAATATCCTAAGGAGCACAAGCAACAGAAGGGAAATAGTGATTTTCAGCCATTTATACCTTATCCAGAACAGTCTGGATGTCATTTCATGGAGAAGCCAAAGGCAATAGTGTCAGGGCCTTGCTCGCTTCCAAATGTTTCTTGTAAGAAATGAAGGGAATTAGATTTATAAACTAATTATTGCAAGATCCTCTTCAAGGAGAGTATGTAAAGCCACCACAATACTAATGTCTGCTTTTTGCATTATGTTCAAAAGACCTCTGTTGATCACTAGGGTGATCTGGGGAAATAGTGATAACAAAACCATTTACTCCTACCTGCCTCTGAAAGTTCCTAAACAAAAATTTTGTCTCTGATTCAGGTGGAGATCCCCTTTATATCATTATGACCATAGGAAAGAATTTTTAATGGAAGAAAACTTTAATTACATCTTCAGACCCTTTGATGTAACAAGGACTTAGTGTTAATAAGAATCAGGCTTTAGGTGTTCCAAATGCTCTTTAAAAGTAACATAACAATGTGCAAAGTAAACTCCAAGTTATTAATTCAAGAGTAGTATGAGCAGCAGCAGCAGTAAAGAAACCCAATATATCTATCAATCAACACTGTGGAAGCCTGTTTGTTTGCACTAGTTAGAGAGTGATGAATAGGTCCTCTGTGTAAAACATTCAGCTACAGTGTGAAAGGGTAATAAATTATGTTTGTTAATTTTATATCCATACCTATAAAAATCACTAAAAAATTGTCACTACCCTGTGATGGTGACAGAAATGTTTGGTGCTGTAGAACCTTTACGCAGTGCTTTTTCATCTCTGTTAGTGAAGGTCTCTGGCATTTCCTGCATTTCAGGGAATATGATATAAAAGGCCTGGAGGAAGAATTTTACTTACTAATCACTCAGGTTCCCAGCTGCCTTACTGAACTATACTTACTTAAATATGATGTTTCACATTTACACTTATAATCCCCATTTCCTCAGTAGTCATAGGAGATACAGGGACCTCCAGGAAATGAATGACTGTCCCCCAGCAGGTGCCAAGAGCAGTGGTGAGATGTGTGGTGATGGCAGAAGCTGGAGGGAAACTATGCCATGGCTCACCCTGCTCTAGAGAACTGATGCAGATGAGGTAGATGCCCCATCAGGGTGGTGGACAGACAGCATGAGCTCAGCTCTGGGGCCAGCCTGTAAGCAGAGTGCTGGCCTCTGAACAACCAGAAAGGAGCATTGAGAGTTTGGTCCCTGGCTAAGGTGGAGAAGAAATTTAGACCTGAGCAGCCAGCATAGGCTATGAAACCACATCTGTCTGGTATTTCACAGGCTGCTTTTCAAACTGCTTTCAAACCCAGGGTCAGAGGGCATAGTCTTTTAAGCCCAGGTTAGGCTCTTGCAGTTTGGTTTGTCTTTATCCATGTGAGCTCTTTCCACTTTTGGCTGTGCACTTTGGCCAGGACAAAACTTTGCATACACACACTTCTACTTCCCAGAAATGTTTCCCCCTCTAGTTAAGTTGGTTGACATTGTGTAGTGTATATTGAAGAAAGGTGCAAAATCTGCAATAGCACTAAATAGTGCAGGCAGAAGTATGTTTGAGTATATTTCAAACCATTGTCACAGAGGAGAAGGCAAGTTTGACAGACCACTCCATGTTTTTGGAAGCTTTATTTGCAGCAGTGTGGTGTTTTTCTCAAGTCATGGCAGCAGAAAAACTACTCTAATGCATGAGATTGTTGCCGTGTTGTTAAATGGTGGTGTAAAAACTGTGCTTACTTTCATGGGAATGAGGTTCTTTGCCAAAAGCGAGATGCCTCAGCTCCCCCGTGGGACTTTATCCTAGTATGGAAGGAATGGCTGTGAGCAGCCAGAGCAGATAGCAGGAATGATCGTGTGTGTTTGTGGCGGCCTGTTTGTAAGGATGGAGGAGCAGCTCCACCCTTGGCGGCAGATGCAGCAAGCCTGGCACAAGCTGAGTCTGACAGAGGGCTGTTGTCCCTGCCCTCACATGCCAGCAAATATTCCCCAAACCACGGCTTGCTCTTTCCAGGGTGTTGTTCCCACTTATACCTGGGTGCAGATCCAAAGTAATCACACTGAAACTCACTCTCACTCACACTTTGCAGGCTGCTGTGACAGGGCAGAGTTCAGCCTGCACATACAAGGCAGCACAGCACGGCATGGCAAACTGGACAGTCCCTACAGGGGAAAATCAGGAAGGCTTCACTGATGGCAGCACTGATCTTCATCGCTCAAGCTATACAGAAATTAATGTAAAAATAAAACTAGTTTTGTTTGATTTCTTAAACACAATTCATTTCTGTCAGCAAAAAGTAATTTTTCCCTAGCTATTTTTATTTTATCAGAAATGGGGAGAACTCATTAGCACTAGTGTTTTGAACTGTAGTTTATGGAAGACAGGCTAACACAGTTCGTTAAAATACACATGTTTGATGTTTGAGGGAATGTTTGCAGAAATCCTTGGGGAAAGGATACTGTGGAGTTAAAATGATGTTTTTCATAGCCAAATGGCATAATCTCATTACCAAAGTTTTGTGATGAAGATGAAAGGTACACTTAGTAATTGCAAGGGATAAACAGTTTTTGCTCCAGTACTGCCCTTATTACTCACAGATAACAGATCCAGTGTGGACTGTTACATTTCCTTCTCTTCTCTTTCTGTCTTCTTTCCTTTACCACCCACTTTGCTTATGATTCACCAGCAGTTTCTATGGACTGGATGTAAGGAATGAGGGAAATTTCTGTTCCCCTATTTCATGGCAGAGGAACATCCTGAAGAGGTACGTTTGTAAACATTTAGCCTGGTGATGCAGATGTTGCTCAGGGGGGATAAAATTTTAAAACTGAAAGTCTTTTCCATGAGTTTTTCTCTTATAGCTTTCTGTCAGGCTGCGCAGCACACTGCTCTGCAACCCCTTCCAGCTGGTGAGCCCGCATTACTTCAAGGAAATCCACTGACCCAGTACAGCAAATAGAAACGTTGTTTTCCTTAGTTACCTTTTGACCCTCAGAAGTAATCTGTGGCCTCCTGGGCATCTGATTTTATGCTGAAAACAGGATTTAGGAGATCTGAAGGAGAAATCTGCCAGAAGAGTACAGCTCCTCTAGGAATTTCTCTGACCACATTGTCTTTGAAGAGGAAAAAAAGGGTCCTTACCTTGTTTGTAGGGTATGGGAAAAAACCTTTTTTGCCTTTAGTTCAGTGCTGCTGTAGCAGCAGTTGGAGTGGCTTTTGGGCTGTGTTCATACACAGAACTGAAATGAAATTGCACAATCAAAGCACTGGACCCGAGTGTGATCTGGCAGACATGAATTTTACATGTTCTGGTGGACATTTTGTTGGGTACCTACTGGCAGCTTTGGTTCAGAAAGAAAGGTAGATTGCATCGTAGGAGGTTTTTTCTGCTACTTAACAGCTAGCCTGTCATATCTGTAACTGAGGCCCTTAAATCAGGAACTGACACCATTCCCATGTCCTAACTGATTATATGACCCTGTAGGATTGAGTGATGTGTTAATCTTTTCTAATTATGCTATAGTGTATCTCTTGTGTTCAAACACAGTCAGGAGCAGGGCTGTTCCTGCTCCCATGGATGTAGATGGCAGAAAGCCAGCTGGAGCTGCACCAGGTCCCATTTGCAGCCCACTGACCATGTGTTTGAAGGGAAATTGAAGAGCTTAGGTTCATGGAAGAGGCAAGAAAAAAGATGCTAGAGCAGGATGAGATCTAAAATGATGTTTTGAATGTTCTGTCACTCTTGGAATACGATTCCTCATTCATCATGCAAATTTATAATTTTCATGCAATTAAAAATTATTTTTGTTATGAAAGTGCATTTGATTAGCTTGTACAGTTGACAGCTAATAAAGCTGTGTGAAGTACTCAGACAAAACCTCTCCTCCTAGCGGGAAATTTCAGCTTTTACTGGAGAAAAGGCAAATTTCCCTTATCATAACTAGAGAGGGAGGATGAGAATTTGTTCTTGTTCATCTCGTTACTGGCTGTAACCCAAGAACTTTACATAGGTGATCTGAATGTGTTGTGTCATGATATAAAGCCATGACTCAGAAATGTTCCTATCTGTATCCTCACTGATGCTGCCAGAGACCATGTACAAGGCCATTAAATTAGCTGTAGAAATCACAGTCACTGCTCCTTTTAAATTTCTTGATGGTCCCAGAGTGATATGAGTGCCACAGGGCAAATAAAGAACCTGTGAAAGACCATGAAATCCAAATACAAAGTGGGCTGTCACGCAGTTCCACATGGGCCACCACAGCAGTCCCAGCTGCAGGAGTGGGTGGCTGCTGCCATTCCTTCTCCGTCTTGCTGGTCACAGAGCTGGCTAAAGCTCTGGGGTGGACACTTCTCTGCTGTCAGACAAGCACTATTATCAGCTTAGTTTCTGTCATTCAGCAGCAGTAATGCTGCCATTGGAACAACTCCTGTCAGCACACAGCGAGTCTTCTCTGGACACAATGTAGAGTGTCTGCTGCAAGAGAAACATCCTGCTATGGGGGCAAGCCTGGGTGTCTTTCTTCCATCCTGAGGGAGCTTTGGGGCATTCCCTGGTTGTATCACCTCCTCCTTTACATAACAGAGGGATTTGAAGGTACCTCAACATGTGTCCAAGTCAGCAAAAGTGCAGCTAGTCTTCCTAGCCCTCAGCATGCATGGTGCTTGCCAGACCTCCAGGAGTAATTAGCAGTTTCTGAGGCTGTGCAGTGGAAATGACAAATGCCTGTCTAGGACCTAATCCTGCTCAGATCTACATTGTTCCTCCCTGGAACAATGCAGGCCACTGGGTCACAGAACCTACAGCATCTCATCAGTGTCATAGAGATGGCCAAATTTAGTCTACACTAGTCTCATGAGTTTCTATGTCATGCCTTCCTGGAGGCAGACCTCCATTTCAGGGACTGTGGTGGCCTCTGCCATATCCCAGAAGAGCCCATGCCTGGCAGAGTTTCTTGGGTGGATTTGTGATCCCTCAAGACTGGTATGCACAGTGGGACAGAGGGTCTGGGACAGAAAACAAGCCCCAGGGAAGCTGTGCTGCTGGGGATGCACTACACTATGTGCTCGCCTGCTCCAGCAGCCTGGTCAGAGGCCATGCCATAGCCTGGTGGTGCTGTGAGCCATCTGTGTGACCTGGGTCACTGCTTTGAGCCGCCTCCCTCCATGTGACTTAGGCACATGACTGATAGACAGGATGAGTCCTGCGGGACTCAGCTCACTAGAGCTGCTAATGATGGAAGGGGCACGACATGAGAGCTGTTGCATGTAAAAAGGTTGCAAAAATGAAAACTCAGATGGTGCATTTTTCTCATGAAATTGCTTAGGCAAGCTGGAGGTCAGGTATTCTAGAGCTCTTCGCTTGACAGCTGTCTGTCAGATGCGTATAAGTTGATTTTAGCAGTCAGCATGCACCTGCCATCTCCACCTTTTCTGAAGACTTTGGTGCCAAATGTCAAAAATGGGGTATTTTGAGAATCTGATCCTGAGCTACTGGTGGCTGTCATCCCAGGTTTGATTAGTCAAGTAGATACAGTTTGAAAGCGTGGATGAATGATTGGTTCATGCAACTGAGAACTGCTACAGAGGCGTTAGCTGCAGACTACTTACGGCTGCCTAAGCACCCAGTTTAGAATGCACTCAAGTCCCTTCAGAGAGGAGTTTGGACTATTGACTGGTTCCTTCAGCTCGAGAAGTTCTGTGATGCAAGCTGACAGAAACCTTGAAGTTGAAACATAAATCAATTCCAGCCCTTGGCAGCAGGTCTATCAAAACATGATATGGTCACCTCTGGAAGGAGGAGTGACTGTATCCCTTCTAGTTAGACTGAGATCTGTCAGCAGCATAGGAGGAGAAAAGTAGGTAAAATAATGGAGCAGGAGAATAAAATCAATATCTGTTTTGTCTAAACTTCCATTTGCTTTCCAGCTTCTAAAGCTTTTGGGGAAAAACATCAAAGATAAGCCTTTGGCTCTATGTAGCATTATTGTGATTCTCATTTTGAGGCCAAAGTGTCACTGGTTATGGAGAGAAAAGAAGGGAATGAAAAAGATACCTTCTTACTCAACTGATCAGTCCCTGGTGTGCATTGAGTCATAGCTGCTTATTTCACTGACAGAAACAAGTTTTTACTCTTTTTTTCCCTTTCCTATTAGCAACACATAACACTGACAGCTAAGGGAGGACTGGATGGCTCACACTCTGGCTCTCAGGTCACTAACAGCAGAGTTAACTGCATTTTCATTGCTGCAGTGATGCACAGGCTAGAAGAACACAGCCTGACTTCCAGGCCACAGGTAGTGTTCACATTCCTGGCAGCTGAAAGAAACAAATTAGGGATCTGGTAATGGAAAGAAAATGTGAGCCCAGCCCTCTGAGTGTCCATGTTCACAGCAAATACTATACAAAAGCATGGCTCTAAAAAACCCCATGGACAGATCAACAACTATTTGGAAAAAGAAAACTGTGGAGCAATCTGACCCTTAGTAAGCCCTAAGCCAGCCCAAGCCCTTTTTGAGAACAGAGATGTGGTCTTGGGGGACAGAAATAACTCTGAACGGGAAGGCAGTGGGGCACAGCAAGAGGCCATATAGGAAACAGGAAGTTTTACTGCCCGAAAGCCAGGTGCTCATTCACCATACCAGGCATCACTAGCTGGGACATGCTGTGGGAGGATGCCCTATGCTTCCTTCCCGAGAAAATCTCCGTGGCTGGATTTGGGCTGTGTAAATGATTTTGTTAATGGTAAAATTACTGGTTGGTTGATTTGTCAGTTGAGGAAGTTCATGCCAAGGAAATCCTGTTCAGTCTCCAACATGTGCCATGACTCTGCATTAAAACCCTAAGGACTAAGTACTCCAAATATTTAACCAGGGAATTAAGCTGGGCTAGTAGGTGCCAATTTTGCATGAAACTCTTATACTCCTATACTCATTTTCCTACTTCTATCATTTCGGCTTTCTGTAAGTTTATTACATGTGAATGGATACTGGTGCCAGCAGTCTTTTTTCCCTCCAGTTTCTGCAGAGCTTTTCACGTGCATTCTATGTACACTCACTCACACACACAAGGAAGCACTCCCAGTGGAGTTGCTCTGAATGTGCTGCCAGAGCATAGCAGAGGTGAAACCACCAGGCTGCAATAAAAAGTTTTGCCCTTGAGGCAAAAACAGGGATGGAGACAAAAAGCATTTATCATTTCCTGTCACTGTTATTGTCTCATGGTTCCTCCTCAGCTAATGCCAGACCTCTGGCAGTGGAGCAGGGAGGGATGGGAGAGCTCATGCTGTGCATCCATTGAATGAACAGTTTGAAGGAAGAGGCTTCCAGTAGCTCCTTAAAGAATCAGTTAGAAGTGAAGCTCAGGCAAATCTACTCTTTAGGCAGGTCCCTTTGCAGAATAGGATTTGACTTGTGAGCTATTTAATTTAGTTTAACAAAAAGGTTTTAATTCATTCAATTAAAAGCACTTAAATCTGCATTATAATCCTACAGACCCATTGGAATCAATGGGAATCCTTACAGTGACCTCAATGATTTTGGTTCTATAAAATACATTTTCCTATTACATTCATTTAATTTATTTAGTTGTAGTAAAGATTTCTAGCTAAGGGAAAAAAATCTCATGCTTTCTGAATTTAAATCTAATGATCACTTTACTCCTAAAAGTCATATTTTAATTAAAGACTTCATTCTGTCATCAACCAAATGAAACATCCATGATATGCCTGAGCTCTTCAAATGCTCATCAAAAATGCTTATCAAATGTGGATGCAATTTGAATACACAAGAGAAATAAAATAAAAATTCCTTTCTATCAGGATTAGAGTTTTAACTTTCTCTCTGCAGTTTTTCTTCATTTCAATGGTAAGCATTTAATTTAGTCCAGCCAAAACTACTAAAGAAAAACTCCCAACAAAAAATCAGCGTCTCCACAAAACACTGATAATTTGAAAACAATATGCTTGACCCTTTCAAAATGTGCAACCTCACTCCTACACTTTTATTTTTGTAGCAGCCCAAAATCTGGCAAGACACTTATCTCTCCCATTGACATCACTGAATCATGGATCAGTGCACATAGGCTGGAAGCTTGTGATTAATATCTTCATGCTAGTATTTTTACACTTAGCTAACTTTCCCCTAAGAATAATCCAACTACTATCAGAATTTTTTGGTTCAGTGTAAAGTATTGAAGTAATTATTGCTGGTTATTTCACACTTCCGTTGTAAAAGCAGATAAAAGCAAGCCAGATCACAGATGTGTTGTCCTCAGTGCACTCAGTAACAAAGTATATGGCCTAAAAATGGTAGATGTTCTGTTTTCATTTATAAACCGTGACATGCTGTTGTGATAATTCATATGTATGTAATACCAGAACTATTCATGCATATATTTCTTTACTGAAAAGTGCCTCAGAAGCACTTGTTTGGGGCAAAAAAAAAAAAAAAAATTATGTTACTTTTTACCTATAGAAATCTACAAGACAAGTCAGAACAGTTCCAAAGATTGCTCTTCATCAACTTTAACTTATTTGTTCTTCAACCAAATTTCAAGGCTGATATCTTCTCCATTTTGAAATAGCACGTTTACATCTTCAGGCTTGATCTCTTGCTACCCGCTGTCTGCCCATGGCCTGACCAGATGCTCGTGTAGGGCACTGCTCTGCTATTGCCATGCCCTCTCTGGCATGTGTGTTTCCCAAGCTATGGGAAATAACTTAAATGGCTTGATTTTTCAAGCCTCATTTTGCAGTCCTGCTTTTAGTAGCAGAAGTGGTCCCAGGCATTCTGCAGCTATCAGTGTTGTGCTTTTTTTTACATCTGTACTTTCATATTCTTGCTGTGATGAGGGAGCAGGGTCTACCTGCCAGCCATGTATGCCTAAGCAAAACTATTTTGGGCTTTGAAGGTTGAGCCAAAGACAAAGCATTCCCAGTATGATCTGTTTCATATATATCATCTCTTAAGTATCCTTTAAATGCTTCATTAATTCTGAGGCATTAGTACAGCAAGGAATACCTTTTCACTTAATCCTTCATGACCAAGAGGTTTCTTGTAAACTGGATTCACCCTCTCTTCTCCAGACCTTTTATTCTTCTATTTCGCTCTTCATTTGAAGTAGCAATCTGCTACTTATTCTGAAAACAGTTCTTTCCAGGCCAAAGGAAATGATATGAAGCTGCTTTTTCCTTCTCCCCAGCCTGCAGCCAGGACAAGCAAGTCCAGAAACTTACTCCTGAGTGTCTGACATACAGTCCCAACAGGGACAGATGTGTTCAAGCCCATGACAAGAACTGAGGAGATGAAGCCTTTCCCAGGCTGAAAATGTCTTGTTGCTTAAGAAGAACTGGTCTCCCCTTTTACTGTCAAAAAAGTAAGAAGAGAAATCTGGTGAATTATTTTCCATAAAGTTTGTTTTATTACTTAGTTTGCTGTCTGGGTGAAAATTCCTATGAAGCTTACAACTTTTATTCTTCTCTGTTGCTTTTTGGGGTGATGGGACCCCATTGAGTCAGTAGATCTCCTTCATCACCCTTGAGCTAGAAATGCAAGGAAGGAAGAAAAGAAAGAATTAAAATTCTGTACAAAGGTCAGAGAAAGCTTAAAGCCTGCAACTTGAAACCACTGGCACGAAGCTGCGGCACTTCATATTTCTGCTGGGAAGGGATCGTGCTTGTGGAATCAGAATAAAAGAAGTTCTTGTGAATCTCACCAGTGAATGTAGTGATATATACAGGCAAAAGTATATGTGTATGTGTATGAATTATGCATGCATTTTTGTTACATATATGTATACATGTATATAAAGAGGGAAATCTTTAGGGGCAGTTTTCATTTGAAATCCTTGCTTACTCCTGGATGATTAGAAAGGATAACAATAACAATAAAAAAAAACCCTCAAATGGGGATTAAATCTGCAAGAGAAGAAGTGTTCCATTTATTAGAGCCTTGCTTATCTCGCACAGAGTAAGGGGATTATGCGATTGCTTTTGTGTTCTGAACGATTGTGGCTAGACAGTTTCTGACATAATAGACTTGCCTACTGAAATAGAAGCATTACTGTGAGATGGATTTGCAGCTGGCTGCAGAAATGTGTTTGAACAGAAATGTCCCTTGTAGCTTACTGAAACACTTGCTCTGAGTGTGGAAGTCGGGCCTTTTGGGGAAGACATACACTGACACACTTGTGTTAGGATCACAAGATGCCAGAGCCTCTGTAGGCATTGGGGTGGTGCTTTTGGAGAAGGGACCTGTGTTCATGAGCCCTTGTGAATTGACAATGCAACCCCACTCTCACGCACTGGAGGCAGGGTGTATGAGGAAAGCTGCCTTTTGGGATATGCTGCTAATGAGGTAATGGGCACTGAGCAAGGAGTTGGATTTGCAGGAGCACAGTGGAGTTATGTAGTCAGCTGTCCCCGAGAGCAGGCTTTGGAAATATTTCTATGCCAGGGCTCTATCTCTGTGGACACACAGAGTACAGACTTCTTTCTGATAACCATCATTAGCTTCGAATATTGCTTGGAATGCTTAGGGCTACAGGGCTCCCTGAAGACCCTACAGCTTTGCTCTGCTTATTCAGACTGACTGGTGTGCTGTCCTCCAGGGCTGCTGTCTGCATTTTTGGGATGGAGCATGTTCTTGGAAGTGTTCAGTCCTGCTTTGCTCTGGTGTTATGATCACAAAGGGCCTTTGAGTGTTAGACACAATTTTTAGCACAGCAGAAGAGAGCCTTTGAATTGTTTTCCAACCAAGGACAGAACTTCCCTAGGTGACACTGGGGAAATAAAAGCAGGGGTCACTTCCTCTTCCTCTATGCCCCTGCTTTTCCTTCCCCACTTCGGTAGCTCTGCAAATCCCATGTGACAGAGGAGGTGCTCCCATCCAGCATGGCTGGGCAACAAGAGAACCGAGAGCCCAAGCTGGGGTTTTTGAAGCTCTCAGTGTGGGGTGGGGGCAGTTGGCTTCAGAGGAGCAGCGCAAAGCCAGTGCAGAGCACATGGGAAAAATCCTCCCCCTCTGAATCTGAAACACTGCACCCAGGCACACTGCCAAGGCAGATCTTTGGGCTGTGCTTTGCTATCCCTCCCACCAAATCTTGGTATGTCCTTTCTTAACATTTCATCAAAATAAAGCACGATCCCAGGGCCTTCCGTGTGTTTGCAGCTGGCAGTCCCCAAGAAAGGGACAGCCTTGCAGGGACGTGCTCCAGGATGTAGCTCCTGGGGGAATGATTGAGCCTGTCTATCCTTTTCATAGATGGGGCACAATCATGAGTCAGACCGTTTTGTTAGGCAAAGCAACCCAAGCCACAGGAGTGTCAGAAAGGGACAACAAAGGGTTAAGGTGTTCAGGCTATCACAGCCACATCAGTTACTCTCCTTTCCTGTTTTCATTCATCTCTGGCCACTTCCACCAACCCACCCACTCCCACCCCTTCCCATAACCTGGTCACTTTGTTTGGGGAAGACATTAACTTTCTGCAGCATTGATATTAGTGTGTTGTGGGGCTTTTTTCCCCTTTAAGATTATGTCACTTTAAAATCATTTCACTTCTAAAAATGACAATAAACTTTACACTTTCCTGCTGTAAAACAGGCCAGTGCTGTCACTAGTGTGCCTGTTCTGGGGGATTTATGGCCCCAAGTCTGATGTGATGCAATCCTCTCAAATGAAAAATCATCACGACTGAGCCTGTAGTACAAAGAGACGATTTAAGAGGAACGGGAATAATTAGGGCTGCCCCTTACAAGCCCAGCACAAAGGCATTTCTCAGAGCAGCCTGTACTCTTAGTGAATAGGCAGAAGGGGATCTTAGTTGTCCGAGACTGAAATCCCCCACGGTCTCCACCGCATCTGCGAATGAAGGCAAACCTGTGTCTTTGGATTTTAGCCAATGCCGGGGGGGAAAAGAGACTGAGATTCTGGTGGGTTCCTTCCTTCCTGAGCCCTCCAGACCTTGCCAACCCTATCTGGGTGCGGGGAGGTTGCTGAACCTGTGCGGGTAGCAGCACACACCCCCACACACACACCCCCCCCACATAGTTCTGTAATACCCTGCTTTCAGTTGTTTCCTCAGTGAGCAACAGAGAACCCCAGACATTTGCATAAATAGCAGATAGGACTTCAGTTCGGCCAGGGCTGTCATCCCTTGCTCAGCAACTGCTGTCCCACGTGAGCCTCTGGCTTGAGCTTGGCATCCCTTGGATTTAGAGTCTCCTGCTACCATGTCTCCTGAATGTGCCATTCAGCTTTGTGCCAGTCTAGGGCAGGAGTCTTCTCGGTGTCACAGAAAAGCCCCGGCCAGGGGGTGTTGAAGACCTGTGATTGTTTCCCAGTGTCCTGGGGACTGTAGCCTTCCGTGTTAAACCTCCCAGCCATCTCTCTTCCTGAAGGTCCCTGCTGCAGCCTGCCTTTCTCCCAGAGACCCAGGCACTCGGTCACCACCTCCTGCTGTGCTGCTGGGGGGTGAAAAAGGGTCCTGTGGTGCTCTAATCTTTCCCTCTGTTTTTTGCCTAAGGCAAACTGCTTTGGGGGGGGGGGGGGGGGGGGGGGGGGGAGGAGGGAAAGTGCCCAGCAAATGAATGTCCTCCTGCCCATTTACTATTGGCTTGAAATCTGAAATTTGAGACCAATTAGAATTCAAACAGTTCATTTAAGAAAAGGAAAAAGCCACATTTCAGCTAAAATAATATTTTAAGCTATGTTTTAAAAGTCCCCACCAAGAGAGTTTCCCCAGAAATTCAGGGGAATTTAGACTACTACTTTAAACGAGGGTGCTTTGAAACTGGCACATGTTGCATTAGCAGCCTTTGCTGCTGGCCTGCTCTCCCTTCGAGAATGAAATTCATGTCCAAATGTAAAGGAAATTGCCACTCCAGCTAAATGACAAGATGGTAGTTTCAAAAATACCAAACTTCAGTTTATCTGCCCCCCTTCAACTAAAAAAATGATCAGAGATTGCAACAGGAACAGGTTCTGGCTGTTTCAAGCTCTTATTAAATCTCACTTGTTACCTAGAAATGTGACTGAACAGAAAACCACCAAGCATGCTATAGAGACACAGCTTTTATTTTTACAGGATTTTGAACAAAATGATACATACAGTTTTCATCTTCAATTTCTGTCTTGGCTCTGTCTGCCTTTCCAAGAAGGAGACTTCTGATTATAAAAGCCTTAGATCTTGCAGCTGAAAGCACTCTAAGATCACCATCTTTGCAGCATTGGGAATACAAGTGATGTAGTTTATTAACAATAATAAATATAAAAAGTATGAGAAGTGTGCCAGTGCTAACCACATTTCATTTGAGCAGGCTTCTTAAGTCTCAATGCAGGAAAAAAAACTGTCTTTGATTCAGCTCCTTGTTTACTATAATTTCTGTATTTGTTGTTTTATTTTCCTCTTAAATCCATTTCTGAATGTGACTCACTGGTATTTCTCATCAGACTGCATTCAGAGGGACCATCTTGTCAAAAGTTAGATCTGAGAAAGTGGCTCATTTGCTGTACATACTTATCTCATTTTCTGTTTGCAGGGCATCAATGCAAATCCCGATATCAGATAATTGCCTTGCTTCATTTTACCTGGAGGCATGTTTTTGAAATTTGGACTATTCATGTAGAATTCTCAGTGTTTCACAGCTAAGCTGGGATAGTTAATTCGTGTGTGGTCACATGAGCCCAGTAGCCTAATTTCTGTTTGTTCACTTGGTAGCCATTTCAGCATCCTGGTTTTCTCTGGTCAGTGAAGCAATGCCATAGAATAGAGCTGGACTTAACCAGCATGGCGTACCAAGAAGAGGTATCATCCTAAATTCTTGCAGTGCATTCCATCAGTACATCCTTCACATGTTTCCTGAAAGCCTCTCCCACCATCCTTGAAACCTCTCCTCCTCAGCTTTCTGTCACCTGTCCCTCCCTACGACCTACAAAGGAATTGGGCTCTAAGGAGCATGTTGGAGCTGGACCTGCAGAGGTGACAGTGCTGCTGTGGCTGTGCCAGTCAAAGCTGTATCCAAATCCTGCCTATCCAAACTTACCAGACTATTGGGACAAAGGTCTTGGTGTCACTCAGTCATGCTCCCATTGTCCTCAGAGGTGAAAAGGAAAGACACTATGCAGATCTATAGGGAAGGACAAGGAAGTGTTCTCCTGCTGCACGTGTTCATGCTGTGTCTGGCTGAGGCTTGAGGGTTGCAAACATTCCAGTTTTCTAGCAGCTGCTTAAGAAGGGAAGGTCTTGTACATCAGCCTCATTGCCCTTGTTATTGTAGCTTCCATTTGGATCTACCAAGTAATAGATCATACTCCATTTTAGAGCTCCTGCTGTAATAGATGCAAATTATTTGCACTCTTTTGGTTGCTTTTTAGAGCTGGTCTACAAATTAACATTGGGTTTTCTCCAGCAGTGAAAAATCCGTAATTGTCTGAACGTTGAGAGAAACATAAGTAGCTCGAGCTGCAAAATAAACGTGTAATGGTGTAGATTCATTCCTGTTTGCACTTCCCTTGGGCATGTGTCCTGCTCAGATAGAATGTAAAACTGATTGTTTCAAAAGAAAGCGGGTGCGGGCTCTGTCTTTGGGCGCATGGTGAGCTCAGGTAGAAGTTGGGAGGAGATGCCATCTGCTGGGAAGTTCGGACATTGTCAGAAAGAAAAGCTGCGTTGGAAGCAGCTGTGTGCCAATGATACGGAAGATTAAATTAATGCTCTATGTCTAGCCACTAGCTAGGGGTGAATCCCACCTCCCACTTTTTCCGCAGCTTGGAGCGCTGAAGCGGCTGCTTTCCTCCCGGTGGGATGGTTGTCCAGCCTTGTTGCCCGAGCAGCTGCTGAATCACAGCCACCACTGCTGTTCGTGGCTGTAGGAGGCTGGGAAGGAGCATGTGGGGGGGAAGAGAGAAAAAGGTCAAACACGAAGATTTAAGGCAATCAGTAGGAGCTGGCATAAAAAAAAGTAGAAGGTTAGAAATGTAGAAATTTAAGTAAGTGGAAAGATAAATGAGCCTAAAGAAGCTTTGGAAGGGAAAACTTTTAATAGCAGGAACCACAATAACAATAATTGTCATCATTGGGGTCTTAAAAATGTGTGTCTCTAATCCAGCAAAATGTTGAACTTCCCTGAGTAATGCTACAAACACCTTAGTTAAGTAGTTATGCAAATGCTTAAATGGTAAAGATAAATTTAAACGAAAAGCAGGAAACAGCATGTCAAGAATAAAACTGTTAATTGTTTTTTTATTTAATCCTCTGATTCTCATTACTGCTTCACTCTACAACCCACTGTGTTTCCACTGTAACTTTCAAACTTTCAAGGTGGTTGTAGAGAAGAAGGTAAAGTTTAGTGCTTTTTTCATTCCCCCCCAGTGCATGATTGCACTAAATGTGTTTTTAATATTGCCTTTTGCCACTTAGATTTTTATTTTGTTGTTGTTGTTGTTGTTCACATCAGAAGATCACAAGACAGATATTACATATGATTTATCAGGAAACATCTGAGGCTATGACAGATGATTGAAAAGGAAAACCAGCACAACGCACATGGGGGCCCATCTAAATAAGACTCATTAAGCTGCAGTCATTAAAGAGAAATCCTCTGTAAACTGGAGTTGGATGAACTGACAGTAACAAAGATATCTGTATCATTTTGTCATAGGAAAGGAGAAATGCATGTATTGATGGGGATTCCTTCCAGTATCTGAAAGGGGCCTAAAGGAAGCCAGTCAGGGACTTAGTAATGACGTGGAAGACCATGAATCATTAGAGTCTTGTATGGTTCAAGTTCTTCAAAGACCATTTCTCAAAGATCTAGGGGAGATAGGGTGATGAAAAATAATAGGCAGACACAGAGGTGGCTGGGCACATGGGTGCATAGGTGGCTAACTAGGCAGCCAGTTGGCCAGGGATTAAGAACATGGCCTCTGGATGACTTATGTCTCATTTGCTTGGAAGTTCAAATCTATTCTCCCTTACCTGTGTCCTGAAACTGACCACTGAAGGATTTGCAGCTTGCTGGGGCTTTTATGTTGATCTCCATGAGGGGTCACTACACCAAGCACCTCACCCTCAGGCATGGGCACACCTACTCCTCTGCTTGAGGTGAGGGGATGGACCTGCTCCTGCAGAGGGAATCTGTCCTATCAGAAACATCATTGCCAGCTCTTCTCAAAAACAAGGAAGCATTTTTTGGTGATTTCTTCCAAAAAATATGAAGATGGGAAAGTAAGATCATTTACACCATCCTTACCACTATGAATTTCACATGAGCTCCAGACAGCAGAACTCTGGGAAACTAAGGGATTGTTCCAGTTCAGAGAAAGGAAATGGATTTCTGGGAAGAAGAGGGAGGACAAATTTGTATCTCTTTAGATTTAACTACTGCAGAAATTCAAAGTTCTCCAAGCTTCCTGCATTTAGTTTTCATATCTGTAAAGTCTTCTTTGTGCTTGTCCCAACACTTTAACACAATAGAAGATGAAAACACCCAAGGACTTTTGTCAGAATGCAATAATACACCTAATGTAATTAAATTAAACTATTACAATAATAATTGCAACTCAAATAATAATAGTAGCCAGAAGAAGAAGTAAGGCTGTAAATGCTACTGTTTGAAGAATTCTGTGCGTACTCAGAGCCCATGATCAATATTGCTGTTTTCAGTGCTGCAACGCTTCATCACCCTCCTAGTGAAAAATAAGGTACCCTCTACAAAATGTGCCAAGTGACATGTGAGTCAGTCCAAGAGCTATGAAATCCTGTCTGGAATGCCAGGGGAGTAGTTAAGCAGCTGCCTTCTTATTGTCATAAAACTTGATAGCTTTTTGCAAATACATACAAATAATGTTTTGTTTACTTTCACTGTGAACACACATACTGCCAAAAAGCTCCAACAAAGTTTGGTGCTAATTCTTTGCCATCTTCATTTTGTTGCTTGTCAATTTGGCAAGAGAAGGAATAGACAGGATTTAGGACAAAACAAAAGTAGTCACAATCTCATTGTCAAACTTGATAGTTTTTATAAATAACAAAGAGTCAACATCTGAAAGTGAAAACATGGGATTTTGTGGGATTGGAATAAAAAAGGGGGAAGGGTACTGAAATACCTTCATTCACTGCTTAAAACAATTGCTCCATGCAGGAAACTTGGCACTAGAAGCTTTTATTAAATCAGTTCAGAGGGATCTGTTTTCAACAAATGAGATAAATGTCAAGTCAAAGTCTTTAGGCACTCAAAGTGCATCACATTTTCCTTCCTCAAGAAAGCAGAACAAAAATGTGCACAAATGAAATTACTTACATATGTAAAAATCACATTCAGTTTAAATAATCTTTTCTTCCTGCCTGAATGTATCAACAGTGTATCAGAGCTTAATATAACCTTTTATGAGTGTGATTATTTGAGAATGTTTTGATCCCCTCTACTCCTTATTGTTAACCTACATCACAACAAACATGTAAACGTATATTTATCTCTATAGCATCTTTATTTTGGCCACTGTAATACTGGGTGCTTCCCATATGTATATGGAGAGGGACATTAGGGAAATCAATAGTAATTCTTTACAATTCCTTTTTTTTTTTTTTTTTGTCCATTTAGCAACCTTTCTCTTTTTGCTTAGTCTCTCATCTCCCATTATGTGCTTTTCCACCTCCTGGATATCTGTTTTTCTGCTGCCTACTCTCTGTTAGTGCAGCCTAATGCTGCCATGTGTATTCATTGTGGTGGGCAGGAAGGAGGACCTGGCATGGAGACAAGGGCATGCTGCTCTCATCTGCAGCTTTCAAACTTCCATTGCTGGTTAATCCAGGAGGTTTCTGGCAATTCAGTCCTTTGAATTTTAGTAGAAATATGGCAACAATTTTAGGAGCATATATTCTTTTTTCTTGGAGAAAACAGACTGGCAAGTTGCAGTTTTAGAAAATGCTAAAACACTTCTGAGTTTTGTGAGGTCAGAAACTGTGGGATAATATCAATCTCTTCATGCTGACTTAGTTCCCTGAGGATCCCAAAGTGATGCCTAAGCAGCCACGGGAAATTAGAAAGTTTTTATTTCCACTGTTTTTATTGGTGTACTACCTGATTATGGCTTTGCAAGATGAGGGAGGGAGGGTACAAACAACTTAAAGAGGCGGAAGGATGCTGAGGGAATCTTTCAATCCCGAAGCACTGAGATTTGTAATCCTTACTCAAGCTAGGGAAGGCTATTGTCAATAGTCCCTTGATATTTAAGCTCTCCAAGCCACTGAGTCACTGGGCCTACTCATCTGAGTCATTACAGAAAGGGGGGAGTGCTGCTGCTGCACAGAGGACTTTAGCAAAGGCCAATTTTCAGGGAATATCCCACTGAACAAATTCTCTCCCATCTAAATGTAAAGAATGTTCAAAACTCAACAGGGTAGAGCCAGAGAGAATTGGGGAGGGGATGGCAGGTGGGTGATGGAAAGCAAGGGTGAGCACAGTGGGTCAGATGACTTCTGTCTTCTCCAGACTCAGCCAGTTTTCCATTCTTGCTTCATATGATTCACACTTTGCTCTCACAGCATTACTGATGGGAATCGCAAAATATCAGAGGAAAGATGAAAAGAAAGCTTGTTTCTTGCCAGGTCAAAACATCAGCTAGGGACAACACAAGTCCAGGAAAAGCCATGGAAAAGTATAGTTCTGGTGGCTCGCATTCCTGATTACAGAATTTGGTGGAGCCATTTAGCAAATCTTCCTAAACGAGCTGTCTGGCAACCAGTATAAGGGCCAGTGGTCCCGCACACTTCCATGCTGGGAATATCTGGCACAGGTGTTTGTTGGGTTGACCTTGCCCTCTGGTACAACAGTGCTGGATGTTGTGATGGCCATGAAATATGGAACTCTGTCTTTTGAGGAAAAGCTCATGGAGATCTTAAAAGGCAAATCAAAAAGTTTTCTTTTCTATTATTGTCACTGAATGCTTTCTTTGAAAGATTATTTCTCCAAGAGGCAGAAGCTTGCCTTCAAGATCTTTCTACTTCTCCTATAAGTCTGTAATCTCTTTTTTCACCTCTTCCTCTGATGCTCCAGCCTGATACATCTAGGGAAGGAAAAAAGCCTGTGTCAGTCTTAACCTTTTCAAAGTTTATGGAAGTGACCCTGCTTCAGTCTCCAGTCCATGTCTTCCCTGCCTAGACACCAGCTATATGCTTGGTTTGGTCCTGAGAAGATTGCAGGAAAGGTCATGATGACAGGAATTTCTCTATGATCCTTTTATTTTCCTCTTTTCAAAATATGCCTGTGATAATAAGGAACCTTAAAGTATTAATCTAAGCCTTAAGGTAATAATTCAAGCGTGATAGCTTTGTTTCTCCCCAAGGTACGAACATTAGAGTTGTGTCCAATGTGTCAATGCCTCACATGCTGGCTTCCAAGTAGAAGATGAGGATAGAGAGCATTAAATGTCTTGCTCCAATCCTATGAAAGCTATGGACATTTGTCCTCAAAGGGCAAGTGAGATTTTTCAAGTACAGGCACCCCCAAGTAGCCAGAATGCCAGCATAACCAGGTTTATGCTTTCTGCTGTTGTGTACATACAGGGCCAGTTCATGGGCAGGGTCACTCGAGGAGGGTCTTGGACAGAGCCAGTAGGTCTGCAGGACCATTCTGGCTGGCATAGGATTGTTTTGGCATTTTTAAATACCAGAACATACAATATTGGGATCCTTATGTCTTTTTCCTGTGTTTTGGATGTGAACTCCTGGTTGGTTAAGAGAATGTACAGCCAGGAATGTTAGCTGGAAGTGTCGGTGTGGATGGATTTTGGGTCTGTTTTAGCATACAAATAGCATACACCTGTTTTCTGCTCCCCGCCTTAAAAGGAACTTCCACTTCCTTTTGGTTGCTATATAAATATGGAAATGTGGAGACTCTTATCTAACAAAGTTCAGACTATTAATGGGCTAAGAGGCAGCAAAATCAAGCGAAATCAAGCAAAAGAACTGTGTGAATAAATGGTTAGGTTCTTAATAAAGGAGTTTTAACATTAGAATTAAAGTCAAGATCTTTGATGCGTAAATGACAAATATATCTATTAAAAGGGGTAACAGAGTGAAAAAGTATGACCATAGGAGAAATTACTCAGAGTAAAACTAAAAGCCAGCTTAAAAAAAAAAAAAAAAAAACAAAGAAAAAAGCAAAGAGGTTCCTGGCAGATAAATGACTATGACTATGAAATGCTCTGAATGTCTAGAAATACAGAGTAACAGACATGGTTAAAAGAAACAATCCTATGTCTATGTACAAAATCATGATCTCTGACTTAACTGCCACTGTTCAGAGATATATTGAGTCATTATGAGTAGTTTTCTGAAAATATCAGGGTCAACAGTTAGTGGAAAGGCAAGTAGCAGCTACAAAATATTGGCAAGGGAACAGAAAGCAGACTACAAAACATCATTACCCCAGTGTTTCAACCCATGATTCACAATTCACTCCCATTTTGCCTGCTTCAGTGGAGTTACAGTCTCTCAACAAGAGGATCAGAGAAAAGCAGCAAAGGTGATCAAGACAAATATGGGAGGGCCTGATGAAGGCACACAGGTGTCATTGACATGAAGAAGTTATTTGAGGGGGAGAAGCACTCTATTTGCCCTCTATTTCCTGTGCTCCAGGTATTAATTACCAGTTGCTGTTGGAAACAGGATACTCAGGTAACTGGAGCTGTTTGCTAGCTCTTACACTCATTTATATAGAATAGAATAGAATAGAATAGAATAGAATAGAATAGAATAGAAT